>MU706508.1:14942-44182 GCA_026770625.1 Nicotiana glauca
GCTCCTCCCGGGTCTGGAACATCAGCGGTACGAGTCCTCACCATATGAGAGAGAATAGAAGAGGAAAATTTAGTACACTAAGCACTGCACGATGGGAAATGAATAAAGAGTAGTCTTTCCTAATACCATATAGCCTCTCGAAGATAAATACAGATGTCTCTGTACCGATCAATAAGACTCTATCAGGTTTGCCCATAACTCGTGAGACCTACCTAGTGCTCTGATACCATGTTGTCACGACCCATTTCCACAATAGGTCATGAGGGCGCCTGACACCCTTGTCAGGTAAGCCATTGCGGAAACATTACTAAAATTCTTATGTTGCTTCAAATTAGAAAGAAGTGGAATAAACACTTAACTTGAAATTTAAACAATAAGAGCGAAATATTGTAAGTAATATAATTACACAACCCCAAAATAACCGCCTACCAAAGTGTGCGCCAGAACCTGGTGTCATTAGCTACAGATAGCTAGTAGAATATACATCCAAAAGAATATCATACTATCCTACTATCTGAATCCATATAGACAGAAAATAGAAATACAAAAGAAAGAATTCTTCGGTTGTGGGTCGACATGGAGGGAAAGCAGCTCACCGTACAAGTCCCAAGTCCACTCACGGATACGCACTGGAGTGATAACCAGATCCACCCGCCTCAGAACCTGTACATTTAAGTATAGAAGTATAGTATGAGTACATAAACAATATGTACCTAGTAAGTATCCCCTCTAATCTCTAAGAAGTAGAGACGAGAGGTCGACTCGATACTTACTAAGGTCGTGTAAAATGAGGTGAATTAATAACAAGCAGAAATAACTCAGTTCATAGGAATTAGCCAGTGTAAAGCAACTATTCTTTATTTAGATTGTCATCATGAGTGTCCGTATATATATGTAAGCAAATAGGAAGTCTAACCCACAATAGAATATCACATAAGTCACGCTCATATAATCACCGAGGAACGTACGGCCCGATCCAACATAGAAATAGTAAATTGTGCGATGGCGAGGGTTGAACGGCTCGAACCATAGATGCATCTATTACCCCGCTCGCAAATCACCCATGCGACGCGGTCAAACAGAAATAACCTCATTGACAAGCAACCACAACAATCAATACGCATATGGGAGTGGCCGTACATAGAAATGCCAATTATTATCTTTAAAAGAACCAAAATGGGTTAAAGGGTCATTTTTCCAATCTCATTCTTCTTAATCAAAAGATTTCATACGAATCCAAGATAATTAAACTGTACTAAAACATCACGTAAAGCGTGCTTATGGGTCCTAAACTACCCGAACTTAGCATAATAGTTTCTACGCACGGACTCTCGTCACATAGTACGTACGTAGCCCCCGAATAAAATGACGAATAATTCAATTGTTATACCTATGGGGACAATTCTCGCTTACAAGGTTAGAAAGGAGACTCACCTCACTTCGAAGCGCACTTCCAATATCAAGAACAAGCCCAAACCCTCAATTTGTAGCCAAACGAGTACAAACTAGTTAAATAAAGTAAGAACTAGTCAATAAAGGCTTACAAGGTCGAATTCTAACTATTTAAGTAATTTTCCAACCTTTCCCGCAAGTTTCCTAAATTCTGACCCCGGGCCCACGTGCCCGGATTCCGAGATTTTCGAAGAAAGTTGTTCTCTACAACCTAAGGATCAATAATATATGACTTCTAATTCATTCCATAGTAAATTTCATGCTTAAATCTTAGTTTTATTAAAACCCTAGGTCTAGCTCTAACCCTTTGATTTTATCCAATTTTAGTGTTTAATCTACCTAATATACATGTATTTAAATTAATAATAAGTGGAAATAGCTTACTTTGAAATGCTAAGTTGAAACCTTCTCTCAAGAGCCCCCAAATCGCCTTAAGTTTGAGTGTTAAATGATAAAATGGTGTTTGAGTTCGAATTAAATGAAGGCTACTGCCCAGCGATTTCCGCTTCTGCAGTTAGGGGACCGCATTTGCGGTCTCGCACCTGCAAAAAGGGAGCTACATCTGCGGAATGGGCAAAAGGGGTTGGACCGCTTCTGTGTCTAAGGCCCGCATATGTGGAACCGCTTCTGTGGTTTTTGGGCCACTTCTGCGGCTTGGGCCTAAGGTGGCTGGACTGCTTTTGCAGTCTAGGGGTCGCTTAAGCGGAACCAGTTCTGTGGTCTCTAGGCCGCTTCTGCGGTTTTCCTTGCCCTGGCCCCTTTCCGCTTCTACGATGGATGGACCGCATCTGCAGTTATGAAAGAAGCAGCAACTTTCAGTTGCTTTCTTAAATTTCGTACTTCGCTTGAACCTTGCTCATTTGACGCTCGGGGCTCCCGAGCCCCGCCCAAACATACCGGCAAGTTTGAAATCACGAGGCGGACCTACTCGGACCCTCAGAACACTCAAAACAATGCTAAATGTAGGAATCACCCCCTAAAACCAAATGAATCAAACTATTGAACTTCAAGATATTAATTCTCCTCTAACGGGTCAAAACACCCTTAAACTACTCGGATTGGCATCAAATTTTACGAGCAAGTCTTAAACAATATTACGGGTTGTACCAAGCTTCGGAATCAAGATTCGATCCCGATACCTAGGGAATCAATGATTACTTAGTTTCTTTAATTCCTTTAAACTTCAATTTAACAATTTCACTGAAAAATTTATTACTCGGGCTAGGGACCTCGAAATTCGATTCCGAATATATGCCCAGGTCCTGTATTTTCCCACGGACCCTCCAAAATTATTAAATTACGAATCCGGGTTCGTTTTCCAAAAAATTTAACCGAAGTCAAACTTGGTCTTTTAAGAAGATCTTAAAGAAGCAAATGGACATATTTTTACTGAAAACTTTCCCAACTCCCGGACCAATCGCAAGTCGTAAATTAGTTAAATCGAGTACGGAAGACTTTATTTAGGGGAGCGGGGTTCTAAAAGATAAAAGGACCGGTCGGGTCATTACATGACCATACATACCTTATAGATGATGTTCTTGGTATTTGGTTTATGGTCTTATTAAAGATTTTATTAACAAAAAATTGGGTGTAAGTGCATAAAAAAGATTAATTAGTGGCCATCAAGCCTTGGTGTTAGTCAAAAACATCATCAACACCCAACATTACATGCTGCTACGATATGAAGCAGTTAAATAGGATAGAAATTGAGCCTTTTTCAGTTAATTGACAAGCTTTCACTTCAAAAACTCTCTGCAATGCACCTTTTGAACAATTTGCTTTATGAAGAAGCAAAAGTCATTCTTTGTATTTTTGAATACCCTTTAATTTCTCTTGCACCAAACATAATACACCACAACAGTCATAGCCGTTGTAAACACTTCAGCCCTAGAAGATTTTTCTTTAACACACTCTTCAAAGAATAATTCCGACATCAAAATAACTATACTAAACATTTTGGACATCTAATCTTAGACCATAAGCATTCTACCAAATTTTTTTCCATAAAATTTCTACACGTCGGACTTTCTTTCTTTATTTACAGACTTAACAAATAGATGCTTTAATAAAGATAACTATTGGCGATACTCATAGCCACATTTTTCAATTCGCCGTAAAACTTTGAGGAACGTTCAATTTTAGTTAAAATAATAATATGTAAGTAATAAGACTTAGATCGAATGTCTAACTGCTTTTCTATGATTAATTGCAATTGTTCAAACCTGTATTAAATTTGTAAATTACGTGAGATGTGAAATTAGCCAAATCCAAAACATGCAATAAAAATAATATAAAAATTATATGTTAACGGAAGAATGTTAAAAAGTGATTAAAGAAGTTAAAAACATTGTTGAAACCTAAGCTCCTAGATGATCGGTTTCATGCATTAATCTTGAAACGTTCGCCTAAAAACACCGCAATATAAATTGTTTTGATATCATAATCAAATTTCTAACAACACTAAAGATAACTTCTTGATGCAACACTAAAAACTCGTGCATGCAAACGTGCTTACAAAATGCGAAGTAGCACAAAATGTTGATATTAGTTAAAAAAAAATAAGCCTGAAAAATTATGGTGTTAGAATAGGGAGAAGTTTGACGATTAAATTGTGACATTGTAGCTTCTTTTATAGAAGTATTTTTTTTATATAATTTAACATATGAATGGATTTATATAGAAGTAAATTTGTGTGTAGGTCAAATGGACAAGAAAAATTTACCAAATAGTTAAGACTTCGACCAAAATAAAAGTAACAAGTGCTCGTGGAGAATCTAATACTACAACATGTGCTAGTTTAGACAATTTAAAAGCAAATAAAGTCATTTAATGAAATTTGAACTAAGTAGTGAAATTTAGGAAAAACATTTATTTATTTTTCTGGTGTAAGAAAAATTTACCAAATAATTAACGCAAAATTTTAATTACAAAATAAATCATTTACTACTCCAAAGAATAAAGGGAGTTTAAAGAAGTTTAATAGATATTGAACGAAGTAGCGAAATAAAGTCATTTAATGAGAGTTGAAGTAGCGACAATTTATTTAGGAAAAAAAATTATTAACTTTCCTAGTATTAGAAACGCCAAGAAATTTTTTACCAAATATTAAGGCAAAATATTTATTACAAATAATTCAAGCAAAATTTACCAAATAATTTGATGAACCTTCCTAGATTGTTAAAAACAGGGGACTAACTAAATTAATTAAATGAATATTTCTTAATATTAATGAAATACTTAAATTACAATATTATCCAATGTGAACTTTATTCTTTAAAGAGTAAAAAAGCCGAGCGACATTTCGCTAAGGGCCTTCGTGCTTTTAATATAATTAGTCTCTATATACGTGCGTTGCACGTAAATTTTCAGTCAATTATATATAGTGAAAGAACATTAAATTAAATTTTAAGTAAATTATATACAAAAAGAAAGAGTCACAGTAAAGCAATAGACATGACAAAAAATATAACAATTTTTAAGCGCTTAAAATCAATATTGTTACATTAATATATACTTTATTTGGAAATGATTGAATTTTATTACCAATAAAGATAATTAATCTAGCTAAGTTTGCTAGATGATACTTGAATTTTATTTATCTTGCATGTTAGCTTTGCTTCTTGCTTTATTCCATATCAAAGACAAGAAAAAAAAAATTCAATTCCATACCATGAGATCTTCTCAAGCGAGCTTTTAACAAAGAGATAACAAACATAAAATTACAGTGGTTAGAATTATGCCTTGAAACAAAAACTCGAAGTTAGGAATCTAACATATGGAGACAAACTATAAAAAATAAAGCAAAATTGTTAGGTAAGATAGAATGTTATACAAAAATTGGGGAAACGAAACAAAGAGGATATTAGAGGTACATAGAGAGCAGTCGGATGTTTTTTCTCGAGTACACACAAAAAAAGCATCAAAAGTTTGATTTCAAATTATATATCAGTTCCAAACAAAGAGTTTTTATCTTCTAATGTTAAGTAAAATTCATACTAATATAACAATATTAAAGCCAACCAAATATCTTTAGACACAACATATATAGTAACAAATTAACACTAGTTAAAATCTAAATTTCTTCTATAGAAACATAGAAACTGTAACGACCCGACTGATCGTTTTGTATTTTTGAACCCCGTTCCCTTAAATAATACTTTCCGCACTTGCTTTAGCTAATTTATGACTTGCGGGGGCGGGTGGTTCGGAAGTAGAAGAGTTTAGAGCAAGAATAAACCTAGTTGCTTCTTTAAGTTTCTTTAAAAGGCCAAGTTTGACTTCGGTCAATATTTTGGGGAAACGGACCCGGAATCATAATTTGATAATTTTTGAGAGTCCGTGGGAAAATATAGGACCTGGGCGTATACCCAGAATCGAATTCCGAGGTCCCTAGCCCGAGTAATGAATTTTTATATGAAATTGTTAAGTTTAAGTTTCAAAGATTTAAATAAACTAGGAAATTATCGTTTTCCTCGGTATCGGGTTCGGATTTTGATTCCGAAACTTGGTACAAGTCCGAAATATCAGTTAAGACTTACCTGTAAAATTTGGTGTCAATCCGAGTGGTTTAAGTGCATTTTGACCCGTTAGGAGGAAATTTAGAACTTGAAGGTTCAATGATTTGAATCATTTGGTTTTGGGGTTGATTCTTTGATTTAGCGTTGTTTTAAACATTTCGACGGTTCGAGTAGGTCCGCCTCATGATTTCAGATTTGTCGGTATATTCGGGCGGGGCTCGGGAGCCCCGAGCGTCAAATGGTCGAGGTTCGAGTGAAGTTGAAAACTTAGGAAAAGCCTTATCTGCTGCTTCTGTCATGACCGCAGAAGCGATCATTTTATTACAGAAGCGGAAGGGGTCAGGCCCAGGGGAAACCGCAGGAGCGGACCCTTAACCGCAGAAGCGGTCCATCCGCCCAGGCCCAGAACAGCGGAAGCGGTGGGCTTTCCGCTTAAGCGTCCTCGCCGAAGCAAGGTTAGGACCGCAGAAGCGGCCCAGGCCCCCCTTGCCCATTTCCGCAGAAGCGGAAATCACTGGGGGCAGAAGGGTTCATTAATACGAACCCAAACTCATTTCTTTCACATTTCTCTCATCACTTAGGTGATTTTGGTGATTCCAAAGAGGAGGTTTCAACATAACATTGCAAGGTAAGTAATCCCCACTCACTTTTAGTTTAAATACATGAACATTAGATAGATTTAACACTAAAAATTAGGTAAAATCAAGGGATTTGAGCTAGACCTAGGGTTTAATGAAAACTAAGGTTTTATCACATAAGTTGCCATGTAATGAACTAGAAATCATATATTTGTGATCCTTAGGTGATAGAGAACAATTTCCTTCGAAAAATCTCGGAATCCGAGCACGTGGGCCCGGGGTCGGAATTTAGGAAACTAGTGTTAATGGTTGGAAAATTGCTTAAATGGTTAGAATTCGATCTTGTAAGCCTCTATTTACTAGTTCTTACTTCGTTTGATTAGTTTGGAATTTTTCGGCTTCGAATTAAGGACTTGGGCTCGTTCTTGGACTTTGGGAGTGCACTTTGGAGCGAGGTGAGTCTCCTTTCTAACCTTGTAAGAGGGAATTGTCCCCTTAGAATTTTTAAATGAGTAATTGTTGCTAAATACGGGGGCTACATACGTACTGAGTGACGAGAGTCCGTGCGTAGCTACTATATAATAATTGTTCGGGTGGTTTAGGACCCACATCATATCTAATTGGGGAATATCTCTTATTTTAATTTGCCAATATGATAATTATGGGTTGCTAAAGACTTGAGGAAATGAAAGTGAACATATGAGTTTGTTGAGCCTTGATATGAGTTCCCTTGCATGTAATTGAGCCTTATGTGCTTTTCTTGATATTTTCTTGATGATTATGGATAGGGCCGATCGCCTCGGTGATAATAGATGCATCTATGGTTCGAGCTACTCGACCCTCGGCAGTGCACTGTGAGCACGTGATTTTTGCCCTATATATGAGTTATTCCTATAAAATTCAAACAAAAGATTTTTCCTTATTTTTATAATTTTTGTGAATTTTTTGTTAATTGTTTGCATGTTATTTGTGCATGATAATTCATGTAAAATACAAAAAAATACGCATTTTCATTTAGGTTTTAATTTTACATCATTAGTATTAATTAGGTATTAATTTATTTTAGAACAAAATTAAAGAAAATCACAAAAAATAGTCTTTGCCCTTTTAATTGTTAATCGTTGCATTTATCTTTTTAATAGAATTTTAAATAGAATTTTAAGAGTTAAATGGTTTAATTTTGAAGTATGTTAGGTCTTTGTTTTGTATTTTATAAAATCAGAAAAAAAAAAAAATGCAATACAAATTAAAAATGAATACAAAAGCAAAAGAAATAAATAAAATACAAGAAAAACAAACAAAAGAAATAGAAAAAGTGAGCCCAATGAAAATTCGCATGTCCAGCCCAACAAAGGCCCCAAACCCGATCAGTTCAAGCCAAACCCGGCCCAGCCCCCCTTGCCATCAAACGACCAAGTTTTCCCCTTTAGTGTTCTAGACCGTTGATCCCTTTTAATCTAACGGTCCGGAATTCATTAATCAAAATACGTATATGTCCAAATTAATCCCTCACCTTTTCAGTCATTTTTCTTCTTCTCAAAGACCTCATCCCCAAACCCTAATTAGCCACCTTGATTCCGTTACCACTCGCCGGTGGTGCCGACGCCGTTGCCTTCCAAATTTACACCAAAACGTCCCCTCCACCTCCTCTCCATGAATATCCATCTTTTACATTTCAAATCTTACCCAAGATCCTCAAATCAGTAAAACCCAAGGCCGCCGCCATAGGTTCCTCCACCGCCGCCGCAGCCCGAATCCTACCAAACTCACATCCCAGATCCACCCTTCTTCCCTCATTTTAAATTTCCATTGGTTTCCTTTCAAAAGTCGCCGGAACTAGTTGAATCTTAAAGACAAGGTTTTCAGACTCAGCCACCAAAGGTCGTCATAGCCATGCAAGTGTGGCCCTCTGAAGTCACACGAGTGTCCAAGGCTTGGTCAACTTCCAAATGATTGATGATTTTTTTAAAAAAAAAACGGTAATGTTTTTCCTCTTCTTCTTAGTCCTTGATTAAGTAAATCCCTGGTTATTCCTCTTCATCTTTTCTCGTTCCCTTTGGTTCAATGAGGTTCGATTAGGTTTTTCTATGTTAGTATTCTGATTTGGTCTAGAAATGGGTTAATTCTTTTCTTGTTATATGTTTTACTGAGTTGGGTTCTGAATTGTTCAGGATTAGTAATTTGCTGGCAATTTTCTGTCAATTAATACATATGAATTCTTAGTTTAATTCTGTTAGTTTAATGTGATTTTGTTTTTTTCAGTCGACTCATTAAGTGTTTAATTTGGATTTAATTAGCAATTAGTTGGATTTTGGTTTTATAGCTTGCCTGTTTAGTTGTAATACGATTATGGATTAGTTAAGGTTTAGTAATTGATCTCATGAGTAATTGTTAGTTGTTTGGTTTGATAATATTGAATTCTAAAAGGCATTTAGCCTGTTTGAATATAGCTGATTGGGATAAATTAGGACAGTAATTTCAGGGAACCTCAGCGGTAATTTGGGCATAGAAAAAGGGTAGGTTTATTAGAAATAGTAAATTTCAGGATGAGGTAAGGGTAGTATAGGAATTATAATGGGCGTAGAATCTTCTAGATTGGGGCATTAGTATAGTTTTCAATAAATAGATGTAGCAACTTGTAGTACAAGTCAGAAAAATAGAGGGTAAAAAAGAAATAAAGTAGGGACTATTGAGCAAAATAAAAATCTGAAGTGGCACCCTAGAATTTTCTATAAATAGGCATTCATTTGCCTTGTTTTGCAAGTTTAGAACCTCTGGAAAAAATTCAGAAACCTTCCAGCTTATAATTTTTCCCCAAAAATTCTCCCAATTTTTGCGGATCTGAAATTTAAAATTTAGATCAGAATTTCTTAGGTTTTAGCTTCCTTCATATAGAAAAACTAAAAACAATACAAATCCAATAGAAAAATCCAAAAGAAAACACTGTTTCATTGAAGAGCTTTTGAAATCAAGCTCAAATTTCATCTGTTAGATTTTAATTTCTGCAAAAAATCCAAAACAAATGCAAACATCCAGTAAACATTTCAAAAACAATACTGTTACATAGGTTGTTTGAATTTAACTTTAGTTCCAGTCCAATTTGGAGTGAATTTGAGGTTGAACGAGTGAAATTTGTGCTGTTGTTGTTGCTGTTACTTCTCTGTGATTCTCCTGGGTGCTATAATATCAATTTGGTCATGAAATTAATCTCATTTTGCTGTTGTATCCTACTGTTGCCCAACTGACTTCAATTCCTTTTCAATCTGCTCATTTTCAGGTACACTATTGGCTCTAATGATGTAGAGCTTCATTCAATGTATATGAATAATTTGAAGTCAAATAATGGAAGCATTGCGCACTTGAGTCTGTCTATATTTTCATTGTTATGTAATTGTAGTTTAGTTTAAACATATATGTGCTTGTGTTGAATAAGAATACCTGTATTAATTGGGACTATTGGATTTGTAATTGAATTGGAAAACCTTTGGACTGTTGCTCACAGGATTAATAACCTGTATGAGACTGTAGATTTAAACTGTACAAAATTACTCCAGTTTAGTTTTATACTAATGCAAATCAGTAATAAACAGGATATGATATTTTATAGCTTGAATGCTTAACTAGAGCTTTAATGATGTTCTTTTACTATTCAACAGTTTGGATGTAAATATGCAACAAACATGACTGTGTTTCCCTTTGATTGTTAAATAATCTAGATCAAGTAAAACAATATAATAGAATTGAGTTTAAATAAATGTAGCCTAGAATCTCTCTTGTTTTCTCTCCCTAGATAATTTAGCCTATTCACCTGCTAGTTTACTATTAAACGTGAAATTCAGATTTAGAAACTAGTTGGAAAATTGAAATGCTTGGTAATGTGTTCTGACTCAACGTATGAGTCAATTTGGCCAATCCAATGATTGTTGTAGTATAATTGCTGTATTTGTTGGGCCCATTTATGTTACTAATAGGCCTAGTTGAATACGAGTATCTCGTACTGTTATCCTCCGTTTGGGCCACTTTGCAAAGGGCTTAGGGACTTTTGAATAACAAAGCTAGGCTATTTGATAATAATTGGTTACTCCTTTAAGCTTTAGGCCAAGATTGAGGCCCAAAAGCATTGCTAAAGCTGGAATAAGGATTAAACGTCCAGATATAATAATACTTTAAATATAAATAATTAGGAATATGGAAAACTAATCCATAAATATAAAATTGGGTCTTGAGTTAGGTAGCGGGTTCAAGCTAAAAGGTTCTACCCTTTTGTTTGAATTCAGACTTGAATTCGAGAATCGAATTTATATTTATGAATTAATTGGCCTTTAGAAACAAATAATAAATAGAAAATTTTAGTTTGCTTTAGGTTGGCCTTCTAATAATAAAAATGAGACAAGTCTCACCAAACAAAAATACAAATTGTGGGGCCCTCATTAATTACTTAATTCAAAAATGTTTAGTATTCGGGATGGGCCGTTTAGTAAATTTTATGGCCTCCCCAAAATATAATAACACGCTAGCCGCTTTAGGTAAGTCCTTTAATAAAATTACCTTCCTAATATGGGTGTGCATTTCATGCGACCCAAATCCAAATCCGAAAACATTGAATAAGAATGTATTGAGGATCCGAGTGCATTTCAGGTGACGTGATCCGAAAATATATTCTTAAACGACGTTCACTTTGTTAAATAAAAATAATTGATAAAAAGCGATAAATAATTTTAAAATTGCACTGTAAATTTAACTTGTATTAAAATCAAAATTTAGCCAAATATAGCAGTTGAGCGACCGTGCTAGAACCACAGAATTCGGGAATGCCTAACACCTTCTCCCGTGTTAACAAAATTCCTTACCCGGATTTCTGGTTCGCGACTGTTAAACAGAGTCAAATCCTTTCCTTGATTCGGAATTCAAATTGGTGACTTGGGACACCATAAATCTCCCAAGTGGCGACTCTGATTCTTAAATAAAACGAATCCTGTTTCGATTGTCCTTTAATTGGAAAAACTCCTTCTTTATTATATCCCTTTCCCGGGGTGTAGTAAAGCTTTCGGAAAAAGGAGGTGTGACAGCTCTGGCGAGTCTGCTGGGGATAAGAACCCAGAATTTCGGTTCAGGGTTCAAGAATTCGAGCTCAGTTAAATTGTTGTATTTGGCTTTATTTGATTTTGCTACATGATCCATGATATACGTGCTAAATTTTTACCGCTTTAATATTTGTTGAATTGTATATAAACTGTCACGAATCCCTCCCTCTTTCTGAGTCTTCTACATCATGGAGAAGGGTGCACTTCGTGTAGCTTCTCTTCTGTTAGAGTCTTTTTCCCAATTTAGAACGAGGTTTGGATAAGTTGCAAAGCCGGGCGAGCTTCTGTATCCCCGGTACGCTGCCTCCCCCTCGGCCCGAGTTGTCCGCTCGGGTAAGCCGGACCTAGACCAATAAACCTAGGGTTTAAACCTAGAAGAATAGTAAACTCATGCCGGATACCTAGTAGGACGCTTGTTTGCATCATGTGCATTTGACTTAGGGGACTCAACACAGGGGTTGAGTCCGTCTAGGACAGATGACCCAAATTAAAATGACCATTCTGATGCATATTACGTGCTACTTGCATTTATTTGTTCGGCTTCGCATGTTGACTGACTTGTATATAATGAGTGAAAATTGTAAAAAATAGCAATGTTAGGACTGAGTGAGGGTAATCATTTATTTGAAAAAACAATGCCCAAATAATATCGAAATGCTGCCGGATTTTTGAAAAAATGAAAGAAAATTGAAAAAATAGAAAATATTTGAAAAATATTGTGGTCAAAAAATAGTTTTGATTTTGGCCAATCGACCTGAACTACGCTGGTTTGATTCTCACCGGATGTGAGATAGGTAGGCAACCCTCATCGGGTCCAACCATCCCTTTTGCAAAAATAGCCAAAAATACCAAAAATCTTAATATTTTGTCAAATAAGTCGGGTGACGCCCTTTTGTTAAAAAATAAGCCGAATGTCCCTCAAAAGGACGCCGGAAGGCCTTTTTTTGCAAGAACAGCCACCTTGAGTCATTTTTAAACGATTTGCGGGCGCAGTCTTAAAATCTCCCTCTCGGAATTGCTGAAAGGCCTTATCTGCAAAAATCAAGTTCTATCTTCTCAACAGAAATTTTTCAAAAATAGCCACTTTGTGTTTTAAGTCAAAATAAGCCATTACATGGCTAGTTTTTGTAAATAGTCGCAATTGACATTGAAACCTTCTCAGTCTTGCGGTGGCCTGTGGCGATGCCGAGTGATGCCCCACGGGCCTCAGGATGTGAAGCTTTGATGTACTCTTGATTTAGTCATCGAGTTTGTAGTTTCTTAAACAAATTTTGCAAAAATAGCCACTTTGTCAAAATAAGTCATTACATGGCCAATTGTTGCTAAAAATAGTCTCAGTCTTGCGGAAGCCTGTGGAGATGCCGAGTGATGCCCCACGGGTCCCAGGATGTGAAGCTTTGATGTACTCTTGATCTAGTTTTAATCATCGAGTTTGTAGTTTGAGTTTGCTTCTGTAGTTTCTCTTCAAAGAAAAACAAATCTGAAAATTCCAAAAAAATATCTCTTTATTTTTGCATTAATTTGCAAGAACTACGCTCGGTCTGATTCATGCGGGGTCATGATACGTAGGCAATCCACATAGGATTCAACCATAACCAAAAGAAAAAGAAAACAAAAAGGAAAAAGAGCAAAAACCACAAAAAGGCAAAAAGAAAAGAAAATAGAGGAAAACCAAGAAAAATAAGGGGAAAGAAAAATCAATATGCTAAATGCTAACATAGTGGCTTCATTTTGTCATTCCAGAAGGGTGGTTGGTTTGTGGTTTAAAAAAATCGGTAATTCCTCGTTACAACACAAGGACAAAAGGCGATGGCAAACAAAAATAGAATTGATGTGGTTAGTACCGGTACTCGACAGCAGGTGGATGAACGAGATCATGGGTTGGTCGAGGAGGTGTGGATGTTGAGACAACACATGGCAGATATGTATCAAGCCTGGATGACTAGGAAGGCACCACCCCCGCCACCACCGATTTTTCCAGATGTTGCCCTTACCCAAGTTACAAACACAGTGCCAAATGATCTTCCATATTCCTCAGATACACCCGTTTATCACAATTTTTCCAACTACCCTAATAACTCCGTCACTCATCCTCTAATTACCTCTCCCCGAAATTACCCTCATGTCATATCCACTACCCCAAAAAAAGAATAACCACTCAAAGCTCATAATGCCCAATATCAACCCCCAGAGGGTGCCCGCAAGAGCCTCAATTCATACAAGAAGAGCTTCCGGGATGAGCAGCTTCATGCTAGAAATGAAAGGGTTATGGGAAGAGAAGAGCAAGATGGGGTACCCAGAAAGTTGAAAAGCACAGATCAGTCCTTTAGGGACAAGCAAAGAGGGGAAAGCCAGGACAGCATACCCGCAGGGTTCAAAGTACCAAGATTCAATTTGTACGATGGGCGTGGAGATCCGGTGGCCCACCTGAGGATTTATTGCAACGAAATGAGGATTATTGGGGAGAAAGAAGACGTAATGATGACATATTTCAGTGAAAGCCTAACTGGAGCAGCCTTGGACTGGTATACCCGCCAAGATATTGATAAGTGGCTTACATTGGGTGACATGGCTCAAGATTTTGTCCGATATTTTCAGTGTAAATCGAGTGTTACATCAGACCGCTCCTCGTTATCTAAAATGGAAAAGAGGCCGGAGGAAAGCTTTAATGAGTTTGGGCTCAGATGGAGGGAGCAAGTTGCTCGAGTCAGTCCTCCGATTAATGAAGAAGAAATGGTCAAGCTTTTTCTACAGGCCCAGGGACCTATCTACTACAGTCATTTGATCCTGGCCCTGGGAAAGCCTTTCAACGATGTGTTAAAAATGGGGGAACTAGTAGAAAAAGGAATCAAGTTAGGCAAAATCGTGAGTTGTTCGGAAGCCATTCAGAACGTACCAGTAAGCTTGGCTGGAAGAAAGAGGAACAGAAAAAAACGATCCGATAGGTTCTCCTGATAGACACTTCCAGCCTCGACATCGTCCCCGTGGTGATCCTTGTGCATTAGATGATCCTCCCCGACGTTACTTCTCTCCACATAAATTCCAAAGTCACTCATCACACTCCCAGTACTTAGCTCCTCAAAATGCCCATCTACCCCCGCGAGCTTACCAAAAACACCCCGGATCAGGTTTTCGGCCCAATCCAGCATTTAAGAATGATAGGTTACGGAAGAAGAAAACACTTACTCCATTGGGAGAATCATATGCCAATCTGTTCCGGAGGTTAAGGATATTGGATATTTAGAACCGATTCAGATGAAAATGCCGAGCTCTTTTCCAAAGAAGTTTGATCCTTCTCAAAGGTGCGCATACTGCTCAGGTGCCCTGGGACATGACATAGAGAAATGTTGGAAGTTGAAGAATGCAATTCAAAAACTTATTGATGCAGGCGACATTGTAGTGCAAAGTCCAGATGCAGTAAACACTAGCCAAAAGTCCATCTCATGTGTGTAACGAGACGCGTATGGTGGGAATGATTGATCATGAGAATGAGCCAGCAAAAGAAACCCAAAAGCAGTTTGCTGAGAGCAACGTGATGAAGGCTTGTGAAAGTACCAGTAACCTTGGTGTGAAATTCAGTGGCTAAGATGTCAAGTTTGGTGATTGAAAAGACGCTCCATCTCTTGGTGAATTAGAGTGGAGTTTTTGGTGGTTTATTTTGGTGTCATTTCTGTTGTCTGGGTTATCTCAGGGTTGTAATCCGGACATTGTCTTGTGATTCAAACCCTTCTATCTTTTCACCTTTTGCTTCGTCATAATAGCTTGTTTAGTGCTGTCTAGGTTTGTTCAAAGATTGTAACTATTCCAGTTTGCTTGATTTGTTCCACTATCAGTCTAATGCAATTCTCTGTATCGCGCCATTTCCAGTTCATTTTATTTCCTTTTCCTTTTACAATTCTTTTCATGATGGCTTTGGTGACATGACATGCACGCATAATTCTCAGCCTGGTTTGTAAATGTCAGTTTAACAATAAATCAATGAAACAATGTTCGAAGGAAATAAGTAAAAGCATTATAAGGGCACTTCAAACCCAAATCAAGTGAAACTGGGGGCAGATAAAAAATATTGTTGAACGGGCATCATGCCGCATCAATTTGAAACTAAAGGCAAGTTTGCCATAAGTTTACTGGGGCCATTCGTGGTACCAAGATTGTTGTCTAAAGGCACTGAGTAATGGACAAATATAGAAGACAAGTATGGGGATGTGATTAGTAATTCTGGTGCAATCAAAAGATGTAACATTGTGTAGTTTGTACTTGGCATGTTTTGGAGATTGGAATGACGAAGACATTTTATTCTGCTATCCAAACACTTTATCCTTTGTTACCCCTTTTAAGCCTCGGTTATTTTCTTGCATATCCCTCTTTCGGAATCAATAATAAGACTCGCAAGTTCGAATAGGGAAGTGAGCGGAGAAACAAGAAAAACTAGTGAAAGAAAAGAAGAGAAAAGAAAAGAAAAGAAAGAAAAGAAAAGAAATAAAAGAAAAGAAAAGAAAAGCAAAAGCAAAAGAGAAAAGAAGAGAAAAATAAAGAAAAGAAAAAAAAGAGAAAAGAAGAGAAAAGAAAAGGAAAAGAAAATAAAGGAAAAAGAAAGAAAAAGAAAAGTGGAAGAAGGAAAGATCGCAACAACAAATGTAGTCGTTTGAACGACGTTTGACTTGATCCCGAAAGGGTACGCAGGCAGCCTCACTGAGGTTCAGTCACAACAAAATAAAAATCCAAGAATCCCCAAGAAGGAAACTGGGGCAGAAGTTGCGGTTGTTGCAAGAAATATGATTTCGAAAGTTGTAATTTTGAACCCACGTTGAAATAGTTTGAGCATTTATACCCTTCCTTCTAAAACCCATCCAAAAGCCACATTACGGTCCAAAGAAAGACCTTTCGATCAGTCTTCGAGAGATACCAAGTCAAGTGAGCAGAGGTGAATTATATCGGGGGCAACACTTCAGTCCAAGTCAAGGAAATAAAGAATGAGAGAGTCTGGTTGATGAAAACCCTCACGGGTACCCCAAGATAATGAAGGCTGAGAGAAATAAAAATGAGAGAGTCTTATTGGTGAAAACCTTCGCGGGCACCATAAGGCGACAGTGAGTTGAGAGAAAAATCAAAATGAGAGAGGCTTGATGGTGAAAACCCTACGGGCACCACAAGTCGACTAAGGATTATGGATCATATCGGGCAAGGGAAATATTGAAGACCAGTTTCATGGCAAAAGGTGCAACAAGAGCTAAATATCAGATTTGCTATACAGAATGGTCTGCAAGTGCATGTCAAGGTCGCTAGAGTCGGTATCTACAGCTGATGGTTTTCTACTATGTAGGTTTCTTGTTAGGAATCGTTTCTTTCCATTTTCCTTCACTCTATTCTTCCCACCTTGTTTTACTCTCTCTTCTTGAGTCTGTCGGGTCATAACAAGTAAAGAAATGACTTCAAAATTTGCCACCAAGCTTTCCAATTGCACAAAATGAGATCTGGCTAGCACATCAAATTGTCATAAGTCAGGAAATAATATCAAACATGATTGAGTTGGCAACAATTAACATGCTTCGGAAGTCCTTGTGAAATACAAAGGTTGGGTATACTTCAACAACGCAACAGATGAGGGGTGAGGGTGAATAGATCAAAAGAATTTCTTGTGATAGGATGGACAAAGGGTGGCAAACCAGTAATGAGCAAGAGTTTCTAAGAAAAATCAAAGTTAACATTGCAAATAAGGGAACTGTAGACCTCGAGAACCGGACTAGGAGTTAAGTCAAGAAAGAACAATATACATCTTGAGTAGGTGGCAATTGACGTGCTTTGGGTGAAATACAAGGGTTTGGTACATATCAACTCATGAACAATGCAACAGATGAGGGGTGAGGGTGAATAGATCAAAAGAATTTCCTGTGATAGGATGGACGAAGGGTGGCAAACCAGTAATGAGCAAGACTTTCCAAGAAAAATCAAAGTTAACATGACAAATAAGGGGGCTGTAGACCTTAAGGACCGGACCATGGGTTAATACAAGAAGGAACAACATACATCTTTTAGTGGGGAGGCACTGATTCATGCAATGCAACAAATGGAGGATGTTGGGACACTTTCAAAGTTCAAGGCCACAAACCAACCACCACATTTTAAACTGACAAGATTTTCTTTGATTGAAACAGGGGCACAAGTTTCGGAAAAATCCTCCGTAAAGAAATGCAGGACCCAAACAGGTGTGACTGGAAATCCTCAGGACCCTACTGGAAAATGGGACTTAGTTTAAATGTCAGAACAATCATGAGAAACATAACCTAATATAAAGGAATATAAGTTCGGTCTAAAGTTTGCATGTTTAGGATAGGTTTCAATTAGGAATTTTCAGGACCCTCCTGGATAATGGGACGTAGTTTTAAGGCCAGTCTGAATAACAAGATATAGTAGAAGCCGTACCTTTAGTAGATATAATTTAGGTTAAAATTGTCTTTTAACTAGAAGTTGTCAGGACCCTCCTGGATAATGGGGAGTAGTTAAGACCTCTTTGATAACAATGTAGTGGAAGTAATACCTTTGAAAGATATAACTTGAGTTCATAATTGTTAGGAATTGTCAGGACCTCCCTGGATAATATGACTTAGTTTTCAGATTCTTATAATAGTTGATAAAATAGTTCATTTTTAAATTCTTATAATAGTTAGTAAAATAATTCAGTTTAACACTCACCCATGTGCCCAGCCATCAAACCGGGACAGGAAATTTTCTTTGTTTGTCTATTTTTATTGTAATCAGGAGCCCACCTGGAGAACAAGGGAATACCTTTTCAAGCAATCGCAAGTAGGAGCCAACCTGGAGAACAAGGGAATACTTTTCAAGTTCAGCAAGCAGGAGCCCACCTGGAGAACAATGGAATACTTTTCACGTTTAGCAAGCAGGAGCCCACCTGGAGAACAAGGGAATACTTTTCAAGTTCAGCAAGCAGGAGCCCACCTGGAGAACAAGGGAATACTTTTCAAGCTTCAGCAATCAGGCGCCCACCTGGAGAACATGGGAAGTACAATTCAAATTTTGCTTTCAATTTTTATATTTGATAACATGCTGTACCCAGCCACCAAACTGGGGCAGAAAATTTTCTTTGTTTGTCTATTTTATCGCAAGCAGGAGCCCACCTGAAGAACAAGAGAATACCTTTTCAAGCAATCGCAATCAGGAGCCCACCTGGAGAACAAGGGAATACACTTTTCCAACAATCGCAAGCAGGAGCCCACCTGAAGAATGTACATATATTTCAAATCAAGCAACATCAGGAGGAATGGCAAAACATCGCCAAGGAAACAACAAGAATTCCATTGGAAGAACACAAGATATAAGTTCAAGGCAATAAGAGCAAGTTTGGAGATATAGATAGGATCTTTTGTAATTCGTAGATCATAGCTTAGGCTAGTTTCTTTTATCTTGACAGTATATTAAGGAGGTCAGCAAGCAGTAACAACAGCAACAACAGTGAAATCACAGCTCCTGGTAGTTCCAGCTACCAGACACTCCCGAACTACACTGACCTGATTCCTGTTTAGCCCAGGATATGTAGGCAACCTCTGAAGCATGGTGCGGTCAAACTCTTCAAAAATGCTTCACACGGAATATTCTAACGGGCAAAAATCGCTCGTATTTGCTCACTTATCTTTGCCCGAAAACTTTTCATGTTTCCGAGCAAAGAGGGGCAACTGTGAGCACGTGATTTTTGCCCTATATATGAGTTATTCCCATAAAATACAAACAAAAGCTTTTTCCTTATTTTTACAATTTTTGTGAATTTTTTGTTAATTGTTTGCATGTTATTTGTGCATGATAATTCATATAAAATACAAAAAAATACGCATTCGCATTTAGGTTTTAATTTCACATCATTAGTATTAATTAGGTATTAATTTGTTTTAGAACAAAATTAAAGAAAATCACAAAAAATAGTCTTTGCACTTTTAATTGTTAATCGTTGCATTTATCTTTTAAATAGAATTTTAAGAGTTAAATGATTTAATTTTAAAGTATGTTAGGTCATTGTTTTGCATTTTATAAAATCAAAAAAAATACAAAAAAAATAAAAAAAATATGCAATACAAATTGAAAATGAATACAAAAGCAAAAGAAATAAATGAAATACAAGAAAAATAAACAAAAGAAATAGAAAAAGTGAGCCCAATGAAAATTCGCATGTCCAGCCCAACAAAGGCCCTAAACCCGATCAGTTCAAGCCAAACCCGGCCCAGCCCCCGTTGCCATCAAACGACCAAGTTTTCCCCTTTAGTGTTCTAGACCGTTGATCCCTTTTAATCTAACGGTCCAAAATTCATTAATCAAAATACGTATATGTCCAAATTAATCTCTCACCTTTTCAGTCATTTTTCTTCTTCTCAAAGACCTCATCCCCAAACCCTAATTAGCCACCTTGATTCCGTTACCACTCGCCGGCGGTGCCGACGCCGTTGCCTTCCAAATTGACACCAAAACGTCCCCTCCACCTCCTCTCTATGAATATCCATCTTTTACATTCCAAATCTTACCCAAGAGCCTCAAATCAGTAAAACCCAAGGCCGCCGCCATAGGTTCCTCCACCGCCGCCGCAGCCCGAATCCTACCAAACTCACATCCCAGAGCCACCCTTCTTCCCTCATTTCAAATTTCCATTGGTTTCCTTTCAAAAGTCGCCGGAACTAGTTGAATCTTAAAGACAAGGTTTTCAGACTCAGCCACCAAAGGTCGTCATAGCCATGCAAGCATGGCCCTCTGAAGTCACACGAGTGTCCAAGGCTTGGTCAACTTCCAAATGATTGATGATTTTTTTTTTTAAAAAAAACGGTAATGTTTTTCCTCTTCTTCTTAGTCCTTGATTAAGTAAATCCCTGGTTATTCCTCTTCATCTTTTCTCGTTCCCTTTGGTTCAATGAGGTTCGATTAGGTTTTTCTATGTTAGTATTCTGATTTGGTCTAGAAATGGGTTAATTCTTTTCTTGTTATATGTTTTACTGAGTTGGGTTCTGAATTGTTCAGGATTAGTAATTTGCTGGCAATTTTCTGTCAATTAATACATTTGAATTCTTAGTTTAATTCTGTTAGTTTAATGTGATTTTGTTTTTTTCAGTCGACTCATTAAGTGTTTAATTTGGATTTAATTAGCAATTAGTTGGATTTTGGTTTTATAGCTTGCCTGTTTAGTTGTAATACGATTATGGATTAGTTAAGGTTTAGTAATTGATCTCATGAGTAATTGTTAGTTGTTTGGTTTGATAATATTGAATTCTAAAAGGCATTTAGCCTGTTTGAATATAGCTGATTGGGATAAATTAGGACAGTAATTTCAGGGAACCTCAGCGGTAATTTGGGCATAGAAAAAGGGTAGGTTTATTAGAAATAGTAAATTTCAGGATGAGGTAAGGGTAGTATAGGAATTATAATGGGCGTAGAATCTTCTAGATTGGGGCATTAGTATAGTTTTCAATAAATAGATGTAGCAACTTGTAGTACAAGTCAGAAAAATAGAGGGTAAAAAAGAAATAAAGTAGGGACTATTGAGCAAAATAAAAATCTGAAGTGGCACCCTAGAATTTTCTATAAATAGGCATTCATTTGCCTTGTTTTGCAAGTTTAGAACCTCTGGAAAAAATTCAGAAACCTTCCAGCTTATAATTTTTCCCCAAAAATTCTCCCAATTTTTGCGGATCTGAAATTTAAAATTTAGATCAGAATTTCTTAGGTTTTAGCTTCCTTCATATAGAAAAACTAAAAACAATACAAATCCAATAGAAAAATCCAAAAGAAAGTACTGTTTCATTGAAGAGCTTTTGAAATCAAGCTCAAATTTCATCTGTTAGATTTTAATTTCTGCAAAAAATCCAAAACAAATGCAAACATCCAGTAAACATTTCAAAAACAATACTGTTACATAGGTTGTTTGAATTTAACTTTAGTTCCAGTCCAATTTGGAGTGAATTTGAGGTTGAACGAGTGAAATTTGTGCTGTTGTTGTTGCTGTTACTTCTCTGTGATTCTCCTGGGTGCTATAATATCAATTTGGTCATGAAATTAATCTCATTTTGCTGTTGTATCCTACTGTTGCCCAACTGACTTCAATTCCTTTTCAATCTGCTCATTTTCAGGTACACTATTGGCTCTAATGATGTAGAGCTTCATTCAATGTATATGAATAATTTGAAGTCAAATAATGGAAGCATTGCGCACTTGAGTCTGTCTATATTTTCATTGTTATGTAATTGTAGTTTAGTTTAAACATATATGTGCTTGTGTTGAATAAGAATACCTGTATTAATTGGGACTGTTGGATTTGTAATTAAATTGGAAAACCTTTGGACTGTTGCTCACAGGATTAATAACCTGTATGAGACTGTAGATTTAAACTGTACAAAATTACTCCAGTTTAGTTTTATACTAATGCAAATCAGTAATAAACAGGATATGATATTTTATAGCTTGAATGCTTAACTAGAGCTTTAATGATGTTCTTTTACTATTCAACAGTTTGGATGTAAATATGCAACAAACATAACTGTGTTTCCCTTTGATTGTTAAATAATCTAGCTCAAGTAAAACAATACAATAGAATCGAGTTTAAATAAATATAGCCTAGAATCCCTCTTGTTTTCTCTCCCTAGATAATTTAGCCTATTCACCTGCTAGTTTGCTATTAAACGTGAAATTCAGATTTAGAAACTAGTTGGAAAATGAAATGCTTGATAATGTGTTCTGACTCAACGTATGAGTCAATTTGGCCAATCCAGTGATTGTTGTAGTATAATTGCTGCATTTGTTAATGTGTTAGAGTTGAGTTCAGGCTTTGAAAAGTGTTCACTTATATTGGGCCTAGTTATGTTACTAATAGGCCCAGTTGAATACAAGTCTCTTGTACTGTTATCCTCCGTTTGGGCCACTTTGCAAAGGGCTTAGGGACTTTTGAATAACAAAGCTAGGCTATTTGATAATAATTGGTTACTCCTGTTAAGCTTTAGGCCAAGATTGAGGCCCAAAAGCATTGCTAAAGCTGGAATAAGGATTAAACGTCCAGATTTAATAATACTTTAAAAATAAATAATTAGAAATATGGAAAACTAATCCATAAATATAAAATTGGGTCTTGCGTTAGGTAGCGGGTTCAAGCTAAAAGGTTCTACCCTTTTGTTTGAATTCGGACTTGAATTCGGGATTCGAATTTATATTTATGAATTAATTGGCCTTTAGAGACAAATAATAAATAGAAAATTTTAGTTTGCTTTAGGTTGGCCTTCTAATAATAAAAATGAGACGAGCCTCGCCAAACAAAAATACAAATTGCGGGGCCCTCATTAATTACTTAATTAAAAAATATTTAGTATTCGGGATGGGCCGTTAAGTAAATTTCACGGCCTCCCCAAAATATAATAACACGCTAGCCGCTTTAGGCACGTCCTTTAATAAAATTACCTTCCTAATACGGGTGTGCATTTCATGCGACCCAAATCCAAATTCGAAAACGTTGAATAAGAATGTATTGAGGATCCGAGCGCATTTCATGTGACTTGATCCGAAAATATATTCTTAAATGACGTTCACTTTCTTAAATAAAATTAATTGATAAAAAGTGGTAAATAATTTTAAAATTGCACTGCAAATTTAACATGTATTAAAATTAAAATTTAGCCAAATATAGCAGTTGAACGACCGTGCTAGAACCACGGAATTCGGTAATGCCTAACACCTTCTTCCGGGTTAACAGAATTCCTTACTCGGATTTCTGGTTCGTGACTGTTAAACAAAGTCAAACCCTTTCCTCGATTCGGAATTCAAATTGGTGACTTGGGACACCATAAATCTCCCAAGTGGCGACTCTGATTCTTAAATAAAACGAATCCTGTTTCGATTGTCCTTTAATTGGAAAAACTCCTTCTTTATTATATCCCTTTCCCTGGGTGTAGTAAAGCTTTCGGAAAAAGGAGGTATGACATGCACAATTTATTTTCTGTTGGAGCGGGCCGTCGACCTCGACATGATTGTGCATGATTTATTTGCTTATATTTAGTTATGACATGATCACTTATTCAATATGAAAAAGGGAAAACTGGTAATTAAATTATGACAAGAACATGAATATGACTCTTCTATTAAACTTGTGTTATTGGAAATGCTCTATGCTGTATATCTCAGTTTATTATATTATATTATCTTGACCTTAGTAAGTATCAAGTCGACCTCTTGTCTCTACTTCTTCGAGATTAGATGGAATACTTACTGAGTACATGTGGTTTATGTACTCATGCTACGCTTCTGTACTTAAATGTACAGGCTTTGAGGCAGGTGGATCTCGACATTATCCTGGTGCGCAGCAGTGAGCACGCTTGGGGACTTTTACGGTGAGCTGCTTCTCTCTCATGCCGATCCATAGCTGAAGAAGTCCTTTCTTGTACTTTTGTTTCTGTCTATCCTGATTCAGACAGTAGGATAGTATATTATTCTTTTGTGTATATTCTACTAGTCGCCCATAGCTTGTGACACTAGGTTCTGGCATATACAGTAGTAGACATACATTTTGGGGTTGTACTGCTATTTTAGCACTTTATGATCTTTACTGGTCTTATCTTTTATATTCGAATATCTAGTATAACTGTTTATTGGCTAAGGTAAAATGAGAACTTAATCACATTTCCGCATCGGTTGGCCTGACAATAGTGTTAGGCGCCATCATAACCTATTATGATAAAATGGGCCGTGATAGAAAATATGCACATAAAATTTACTTTCACTTTTCCTCTCTTCTGATAAAGCCTTGAGTAACCAATTTAGTCTAGCTAGGTTGCTTTCTAGGCCTCGTTGCTTTATTGTCTGTATTTTGTACATATTGATTTCTCGCTACAGAGTTTTGAACCTTTCTTATTGAGTTGCCTAACTGCAATACTATAATAAAAATAATTAAAAAAATAGAAGACTTTGACTTGGACACAATAATAGTTGTTATATGATATATATTAGAATTAGACCATCATCCCAGCATGTGCATATTTGCGCGGAGCGATCAAATTAAAGTCCAAAAAGAATTCTATTTTATCAAATTTATATTAAATATTATTGATATTACAATTACATCCAATATTAAATTGCTTCATTCAAAAAATAACTTAACTTTTAAAGAGCATAAAAATCAGTCAATATTTTAAGGATATTTTCGTCGTTCAACATTTAGCATAGAACATTCGTGCTTTTATAACAATACATATATAGATATAGATAATCCATGTTAAATAGTTTTTGATAAAGAATATGAAATCGTGATTTTTTTAATAGAAGCGTACAACTTCTTCTTATTCTATATTGATTTAGTTTTAGAATTCTATTTTTGGTAGGAAACTTATCAACAAATAGTTAGGTTGATGAAGGGCATTAACCAATCAAGAAACTAAAAGGGAAGTATGAATGGAGAGTTAGAAAGTAGGAGGAAAACATGATTATTTTAGGACTTCTACACACAAAAAATAAAATAACCCAAAGATCTTTTTGTAAATAGAGTATATTGGTTAGATACTACGGTTCTGAATTGAAAGAATATTGAACATTATCTTTTACGCGAAGAAAGTTACAAATTTTATTTGATCTGTTTTAAAATAAACTTAACCTAAGATTAAAAAGCTTGACTCTCGCGGCATCATTTCAAAAAATAAGAGTAGAACAAGAGTACTATTTATTCTACAATATGACAGGAATTCCGTCCTTTTAAAAATAATTGTCATACTTTAACTCGATATTGTTCTTTTTAATTGATGTACTACTTGGAGAATGCATTATAATATATTGATTTTGGTATTGTTAAAAAAGTGTCACGACCCGGATTTTCCATCATCGGGAGTCGTGATGGCGCCTACTAATGGAAACTAGGCAAGCCAACTCTTACTTATCTATTCATTTTTCAACTCTCATTTTAAAACATTTAGCAATGTTAATATGATTACAGCGGAATAAAATAATTTAGCGGAAGACTTAGTAAACATTACTAGATGCGATACCGAAATCCAAACATAAATCACTACCCAAGAACTGGTGTCACAATACTCACGAACTTCTAAGAATACTAAACACAACCGTTTGAAAGAAATACAAAACTGTTTGTCTCGAATACATGAGATAACAGAATGAAAATAAAGATAGAGGAGACGCCGGGTCCTGCGGACGCCTGCAAGGCTACCTCGATGCCTCGATGGTCGGAATACCAACACTCGCACTAATGCTGCTGCTGCTGTCCGGAACCTCAAAAGAACGCAGAGTGTAGCATCAGCACAATCGACCCCATGTGCTGGTAAGTGTCTCGCCTATCCCGGCGAAGTAGTGACAAAGCTAGAACCAGACACTCACATATACCTGTGCAGTTTAAAAATATATATATACAGCAAGAAATGACAGGAAATAACATGTAATAATTGGGAAGGGGAAAAACATATTCTGGGGTGGCAACAAAATATAATATCCGAAATAAAGGAGTAACGGAATAAAAAATCACTTTCAAGTTCAACTCATCTTGGCACCCCCTCGCTAAACCGTGTTTTTAAGGACATATAAATGATGATCATCAAATTGCCGATCGCGGATACGCTCCAATAATGAAGAGCGAGCGACCGTGCAAGCTAGCATTCGACTAGGCTCAGAAATATCCAACCTTACAAATCGGTTGGCTAAGCCCTGAACATCCAAAGCAAGCAGCCTCTGACTGACCGGAATATAGCAAGACTGCCCATACTGGCTGACTACCTGCTCAAAGCGTCGGCCACCACATTTGCTTTTTCTCGGGTGATATAAAATGGTGATATCATAATCTTTCAACAATTCCAACCACCTTCTCTGCCTCAAATTCAACTCCTTCTGTTTAAACAGGTACTGAAGACTCTTGTGATCGGTGAATACTTCACATGCCACGCCATACACATAATGCCTCCAAATCTTCAATGCGTGAACAGTCGCCGCCAACTCCAAGTCATGTACTGGATAGTTCTTTTCATGAATCTTCAATTACCTCGAAGCATAGGCAATAACCTTGCCATCCTGTATCAACACTGCACCAAGCCCAATACGGGAAGCATCACAATAGATGTATAAGGTCTCGAACCTGTGGGCAAAACCAACACTGGTGCTGTGGTCAAGTCTGCCTTGAGCTTCTGAAAGCTCGCCTCATATTCATCTAACCATTCGAACTGGACACCTTTCTGGGTCAGTCTGGTCATCGGGGTCGCAATAGATGAAAACCCATCCACCAACCGCCGATAATAACCTGCTAATCCCAAGAAACTCCGGATCTCTGTGGCTGATGTTGGTCTAGGCCAATTCTTGACTGTCTCAATCTTCTTCGGATCAACCTGAATACCCCACCCCGAAATGCAATTGAACTCAACCAGAACTTACACTTTGAAAATTTGCATATAGTTGACTATTTTCAGAGTCTAAAGAGCGATTCTGCGGTACTGCTCATGCTCCTCCTGGCTGCGGGAGTATATCCATATGTCATCAATGAAGACTATCACGAGCAAGTCTAAATAAGGCATGAACACTTGGTTCATCAAATTCATAAGAGCTGCTGGGGTATTTGTCAGCCCAAAAGACATGGCCAGGAACTCATAATATAACTTATCTCTTTATTTGCACATATCAATATTCCAAATTCTCCTAACTCCCAACTTTTTTTTAAGAAACTTTGGCAGAGTCTCCCCAGTAATTGGGCCTATCCACCTGTCGGTGTGATACCAAATCAACTCCTAGCAATATTTTCACAACCCGACAACGCACCATAAAGTATATATCAAAAACAGAAATGGCTAAATATGAATAGAAATTATACAAATTGTCAAATAAGCCTAACAGGCATGACTCCCATCTAAAATATAGTACAAAAATTTTAATTTCATAAAAGGAGAATTTCAAACACATAAACTTTTCACCACCAGGACCTTGTCCTTATATAACATCCACCGCAGCTTGTAGCTCGGTTAAAAATATTTCTCATTAGATATAAATTTTGAGGATCTCGTCCTCAACTCTTGAATCACAGGTACTTGCACATTGTGCCAACTGATGTTTTTCATCTCTCTTCTTTTCAAATATTCCGTCAAAGAAAATGAAAACATATAGTGAACTCTCATATCGATAGGGCATACAATTAACAATTGAGATTAATTATTCTAGGAATTACACCAAAACCCACTGTAGTAAGTAGTATAAAGTCGCTTTTAGCCTCATAGATATTCTTAGTGACCAACACATAATAATAGGGATAGCTATCTCCATATAATAGTTCAACGTGAGTATTCACATAAGTAGATTTAAGGATTACGAAGCTCACTCATGAGTGGAGCATACTAAGAGGACTCGCCTCAATTTTTCAAAACCAAATCAAATTAAGGAAAAAAATATCCTTTTTATAACGATCAGAATTGTACATGTGATGACACCATCTGGTGTAGTGACCTCAGCCATACCATAGAAATTATATCAAGGTTGGTCTCCACCTCTAGGAGTCTCACCTCCACCTCTAACATCCTCACCACTACCACTGGATGGTCATGTAAGCTGAGTAGNTTTATTCATATACTCTTCATTATTCTTTGGGGGCAATTCTTACCCCTATTTACACATAACAATCATAAAGGTAAAACTCCATACAAATAAATCTTGGCACAAAACACATAGTTGAGAAGGTCTTCTACCACTATCTTTCCTCCAAAGCACCCCAAATCCGCAACCGTGAGTGCCACACTGAATAGACCTTTTGTAAACTTAAAGTTGTTTCCCTAACTCTCTTGACATTAAAGTGTTGGATTATTAAGGAGGCAGACTTACCACAAGTTCTAACCTTACCCCCTGCAAAGTACCAAGCCTTAAATATGTATAAATTATTGGGAAACCTTTCCGTACCATATATATACATTCCAAGCCAAAACTGACATAAGACATGAACGATCCATTCACTGATAGTGGAATTCCCTATTTGATGCTAAGCCAAAGTCACAACATCCGATAATCCACAATATTTGTCCTTCACAACTCAAATAAATCAACCAGACGTCAAGGTCCATTGAACCACCATACGATTCATTAGGTGATCTCTTGATACATTTGCATCTTCCGTTGGAACCACAACTGGTTTGGCAAATACATTATCTTTCCACCACTTCTATCTGCCATCCGAAGAATAGTAAAATCAACCCTCTCGCTTTCAACTATTCCCACGTTCTGCAATACCTCGTAGCAGCGGTCAAGAAAAATCTCGTGGATTCTCAAAAGGATGCACCGCTGAAGGTGGTAGCGAAAAGTTTGGTGAAACCTATCCGACCTCCGCAAAACTTCTGAAGGCGTAGTTGATCTATCGTCGGCCTGTGCCATTGTTCGGCTGAAGAAACAATACGTGACTTCGCCATTCGTGAGAAGACAAGAGTAGAAATTCAATTAGCTTTGAGAAATAGAACCGCACGACAAGAAAGAATGAAGGTGAAATTTTTTCCTAACTCTGTAGCCTCTGAGGGATAAATACATACGTCTCCGTACCGATCCCTCAGACTCTACTAAGGTTGTTCGTGAGTTGTGAGACCTATGCAACCTAGAGCTCTGATACCAACTTGTCA
>MU706508.1:46582-58495 GCA_026770625.1 Nicotiana glauca
TACCTATTTTCACATGTTTAGGCTTAAGAATTTGATTGATGTTGATGAAAAATGAAGAAGACGAGTTAAACAATACTTACCCCATGAACTTTGGTGAAGAAATGCTCCAAAGATTGCCCCAAAAGCTGTGGAGAAGAGAGAGTTTGAGAAATGGGATAAAATCCCGTTTCTGCTCTATTTTGGGCCTTAAATCACTAGGCAGAAATTTGCCCTTCGCGTTCGCGTGAACAGTATCGCGTTCGCGAAGGGTTGGACGGGTCTGGGCATCGCGTTCGCGTGGAGCTAGTCGCGAACACGTAGAAGAAAAATTGGGGACTTCACAGTTGGCCTACGCGAACGCGAAGAAGGGGGGAAAGAGGGCATCGCGAACGCGACCAGTGGGACGCAAACGCGATGAAGGAATGCCTGCTGCAGATTTTCTGCAATTTTTTCTAAGTTCAAAACCACCCCGATACCTATCCGAAACTCACCCGAGCCCTCGAGGCTCCAAACCAAATATGCACACTGACTCAAAAACATCATACGAACTTACTCGAGCGATCAAATCGCCAAAATAACATCAAAATCAATGAATTGAGCCTTAAAATCCAAGAAATCTTTCAAATTTCATAAACTTCAAAATTTTCCAATTTAAGGCCGAAACACGTCAAACGACGTCCGTTTTTGACCAAACTTTACATGAAGCGCTTAACCAACATATATGACCTGTACCGGGCGTCGGAACCAAAATACGAGCCCGATACCATTACTTTTTGATCAAATTTCATTTTTATTTTCCTTAAACATTTTCAGAAAATAATTTCACAAAAAAATTTATTTCTCGGGCCTGGGACCTCGGATTCGATTCCGGGCATACACCTAAGTCCCATATTTTTTTACGGACCTTCCGAGACCGTCAAATCATGGGTCCGGGTCCGTTTACCAAAAATATTGACCAAAGTCAACTTTAGTCATATTAATATCAAAATTTTTCAAATTTTTCACATAATTCATATATTTCAACATAAAAACTTTCCGGCTGCGTGCCCGGACTGCGCACGCAAATCGAGATAACTAAAAGTGAGGTTTTCAAGGCCTCGAAAATACGGAATGCCTAAGAAAAAAAGGTATACTAAAGAAATTATAATTACGTAAAACTAATGTTAAAAATCCCCAAAGAGACCCTTATGGTAAGAGAAACTCAACAGCTATAGATTTTTTTTTATTGTTCCTTCTCATTTAATCCTAGTATATGTTATTATTTTGGAGACTGATAATACTGCAATTGTTCATCTTTATATTCTTCAATTAAGAACTCTATTTCTACTACAACTTAATCCAAATACTAAAATTGTCCACTCCTTGTGACTTCTTATAGGAACAAGCTTTAGACGTTAAACCTCATATGTAAAATTTAACGACAACACTCTATATCAAAGGAAACATATCAACAGAAAATTAAAATATTATAAATTTTCTAAAGACCGTCTTAATTAAAAGAACATCAACACCATACTGCAAATAAATGTATACGAAACACCCTTTAAACTTACATCTTGTTTGGATGGTTATTACATGTTGTATCGTATCGTATCGTATGGTTACTTTCAATATGATGTTTGTTTTGATTGTTACTTAAATTTTATTGTATCGTATCGTTAAATCTGTCATTACGTAACAACGAAATGTGGCACGACCGATTTGGTGTGGTCGCGTCGTTACCTTATATTTTTCTCTCAATCTCACCCTTAATTATTGTTAAATAATTTTATTTTTTATTTATCCTACCTTTTTATATAGTAATTTTTTCATGTATCATAATTTTTCTTTATAATATTGCAAGTTTATTTTCATATTGCTGGTGCGTGATATCCTGAAACGACAGCAAACGACATAATCTATCCAAACATTATATTTATCAAACGATACTATACAATACGATACGATACGATACATTATAAAACAATATGTAACAACCATCCAAACAAGCTGTTATAAAAGGAAAAATTGTAAAACTATCAAAGTTGTGTAATTATTAATTTAGACTTCTGTTGTCTTTTATATTAAACTCGTGATGGGTGATTTTGTTCTTAGAAGTTAATGGGAAAAGTTTGATCAGTTTACAATCTATTCATCTATAATAATTTCATAAGTTAATTATGCTTAGAAACATTTAAAATATAGGATGTATGATAGTCTAGAAAGAAATAAGAAAAACAACATAAATAAAGGGAATTAAATTACCTCTAAAAAACTGATGACCAGAGATTGTTTTCCAGGTATATCATTCAGCTAGGGTGTTCATAAAAACCCGAAAAACCGAACCAAACCGAAAACCAAACCAAATCGACCAAAAAAACCGATACTTTTTGGTTTGGTTTGGTTTTGGTTTTAATTAGAAAAAAACAGTACCAAACCGACTATAGGAGTAGTTATTTCAAATTTATTATTACACTTATATATGTATATTGTTATACAAAGTTTCAAAAAATTTATGGTAAATGTTAATAGTTTGCACTTTTAATATAGTTTTTTACCTTTACATTCTAGTTTGATTGATGTTTTCTTTTGTTTAGTGTAAGAATCTATTTCATATTAAAAATAACATATTTTTAATTGAGTCCTTAAATTATTCATCACTATTTGATTCAATTATCATCAATATATTTTGGTAAATAATAGATATCTCAAAGGGCAATTGATTTGATAGTGTTACATTGAAAATGTAGTCGCCGGAATATGTGTTTGGTAGTGTACGTCTTATATTTAAGAAAAAAATGATAAATAACTGAAAAACCGACATAAACCGAATCGAGAAAGACCGACTTAATTAGTTTGGTTTGGTTCTAATATTTGAAAAAACGACTTACTTGGTTTGGTTTCTTTTTAGGGAAAAATCGATCCAAACCGAATCATAAACACCCTTACATTCAGCTATAAATTCCTACTCGGTTTTTACATCTTTTTATTTTTCAAATAAGGCAGGTTTCATGAATATACAAAATTGAGATGATTTCGTATTCCTATTTATTAGGAGACATAATTAAATAATTATTCTTAAATATTAGACTAATAACTAAATGATTATTTTGTCTACTATATACAAAAAATAAAGTATAAAAGTTCGAATGCACTTTTAGAAAATAGTTATTTCTGTACTCAAGAAACCCGCTTATATTCAACTTAATTTATTATCATTTTAAAAATTTAATAGATCTCATAAATTTCTAGTTAGGATAATTTCTGAGTTTATTATTGATTCGTGCTCAACATTCCAAATAATTATAATAGTTATTTAAAAGTTTGAAAGCTGAAGATACAATATAGAATAATATTATTAATGGAATAGCCTTGTATATTATATAGTATTTTAATACATAAAAAAGTTTCAACTAAATCAAAACACAAAATATTTACTCCCCAATGTTCGAAGAACGTCGTACGTTTTTTTTTTTTTTTTTTTTTAAATTTAATTCTCGGTTGTAATGCTATTATGTTAGCGTTGCCCAAAGGGCAAACTTCTAAATACCACCGAAGTGGTTACGCCCTCTTTCCTTTTCTACTATTCATATATTATTGAAGTGTAAAAATTTATATATAAAGTAAAATATTGTTTTTGAAGTTAATTAAATATTAAGGCTTACGTATTCCTAATAAGGAAGGATGTAATATATAAAGCCTAATTGATTTTATAATTTTAAATATTAGGAAAATAATTAAATGACTATTTATATATATTAGGAAAATGTGACGACTCAAAGGGTCATCACCTGTTTTCTCTTTCATTTTCGCACTTCCGAGGCCTTAAAAACCTCATTTTTACTTGCCTCGATTTACGTGCGCAGTCCGGGCGCGTAGCCGGAAAGATTATATGTTAATTCTGTGAAAACAATTTTAAAAATGTGGCTTTAAAATGATTAAAGTTGACTTCGGTCAATATTTTTGGTAAACGGACCCGGACCCATGATTTGACGGTCCCGGAGGGTCCGTAGAAAAATATGGGACTCGGGCATATGCCTGGAGTCGAATTCCGAGGTCTAGAGCCCGAGAAAAGAATTTTTCTGTGAAATTATTTTTCTGAAATTGTTAAGGAAATTGGAAATGAAAATTTATTAAAAGACTATGGTATCGGGCTCGTATTTTGGTTCCGACGCCCGGTACAAGTCTTACATAAGGTTTAAGCGCTATCGGTAAAGTTTGGTTGAAAACGGGTGTCGTTTGGCGTGTTTCGGACTTAAAAATGAAAAATTTGCGTTTGATGAAAAGTTGGAAGAAATCTTGTGATTTGAGGCTTGATTCTATGTATGTGATGTTATTTTGGCGATTTGATCGCTCAGTTAAGTTCGTAGGATGTTATTGAGTTAGTGTGTGTGTTTGGTTAGGAGCCCCGAGGGCTCGGGAGTGATTCGGAGGTGGTTCGGAGTGGTTTTGCACTTAGAAATATTGCAGAATTCCTTCAGCTGTTGCAGGCCCCCATTTGTTCTATGCGTTTGAGTTCTTCCTTATGTGTTCGCGATGCCCACTGAGTCCTCTTCTTCGTGTTCGTGTGCCCCTTACGCGATCGTGTAGGCCAACTCAGGCCCCCCCCCAGTAATTCCTTCATTGCATTCGCGAACTCGTCCTCACGTTCGCATAGTATCAGCTCACCCTTCATCGCGTTCGCGTATGTACCCACACGTTCGCGTAGAGTAAACCCAGGACCCCAGCCTTTTTCCTTCTACGCGTTCGCGTTCCCTCCCACGCGATCGTGATGCAGACCCAGCTTACCCTTCGCGAACGCGGCCCTTTTCCCGCGAACGCGAAGGGCATTTTTGCCCAGTGATTTTAAAGTTCAAAAACAGAATAGTTACGGGATTATTCACATTCTTTCATAAAAGTTGTCTTCTCCAAGCTCTAGGGGCGAATTTTGAAGCTCTTCTTCACCAAAGTCTTTGGGTAAGTAATTTCCCACCTAATTCCTTCACTCTTCTTCATTAATTACTGAAATCCTAGACCTAAATCATGAAATCAAAGTAGAAATTAAGGGTTTTGGGTAAAGTTAGGTTTTTGAGAATTTTGGGTGATTCAACCCCAATTTGGGGTCAAATCTTAAAATAAATTATATATTTGAACTCGTGGGGTTATGGGTGATTAGGTTTTGGTCCGAGCCTCGTGTTTGGACCATGTGGGTCCGGTGTCGAATTTTGGTATTTTTGGAGGAATGCTAGAAACTTCATATCTATGTTATGGGATTTTGTTATTGAGTCTTTATTGATATTATTGAATTAATTATGCCTAGATATCGTGGTTTCAGAGTCGGATTTTAGAGGAAAGGCGGTATTTGAGGGTTGATTGCTATTCTTTAGACCGAGGTAAGTGTCTGATCTAACTTTTGCTTGAGGGAATGGAATTAGAGTGTTGTTTGCTAATTGCTAAATGTTGTGTACGGTGTATAGGCATGGTCACGAGTATATATACACCGGTATCTAGCATGACCGTGGGTCCTTGTTTGTACTTATTCTGATAATGTTACGGCTCTTCCATGTTAATTGATGAATTCTAGGTAATGTGAAGAGTATGAGGACTGATTATGAATTGTAAATTTTTTTGGGGCGTTGGCTCGAACGATAAAAAGACTAATGAGTAAGAAATGAAAGAAATAGAAAGAGATATGATTAATCCCTTGCCGGGATGGTTTGAGTATATTGATTATCTCCCTTGCCGGGATATGAAGGTTATTGTTGTTGTTCCCTTGCTGGGATTTAGCTATTTACTTGTATTTTTCCCTTGCCGGGACATTTCTTATTATTTTTTTATCCCCTCGCCCCGTTTGGTTGTGATTACTGTTTGGGTGAGGAAAAGTGATAATGCACGAAGGGTCATTCCGTGCCATGTTTTGATTATATTTGCACGAAGGGTCATTCCGTGCCACATTTTGATTATATTTGCCCGAATGGTCATTCCGTGCCATATTTTGATTATTTATGCACGAAGGAACATTCCGTGCTCTGATTTGATTACAATTGCACGAAGGATCATTCCGTGGCATGATATGAGAGTTAGGTGAGGGAAAGCACGAAGGTTGATGCCGTGCACTTTATTTGATTGCTTTTGGTGAGAATGAGAGTAAAAACACGAAGGTTGATGCCGTGCAACTGTTAATTTTCCTGCTCTCATTAATTATTGTTATTGCCCTATTTCTTACTTAAATTGTTGACCTTATATCCAGACTGTACCTCCCCCTTAGTGTGCTCCCCTCCCTCTTAACTGTTTAATTCCTATATTCTTTCCTTTTATTGCATATATATACATTGAACTCCACAGGTTTATTTGGTAGTCCTGTCTAGCCTCGTCACTAGTTTGCCGGGGTTAGGCCAGGCACTTACCAGCACATGGGGTATGTTGTGCTGATGCTACACTTCTGTGCTCTTTTGCACAGATCACGGTACCAGAGCAGCTTTTGGGCTACAGCAGTAGGATATTGATCAGGAGCTTACTTTAGTCCAGAGACTTTCGAGGTATCCTAGCTGACGTTCGCAGGCCGGAGTCCCTTCTATGTTATAGTTTGTTTTCCTTGTACCGAGACAAACATTGATGTATTTCTATTTAGACTTGTTTTTAATACTCTTTAGCAATTCGTGAGTTAGCGACACCAGTCTTGGGTAGAGAAATGTGAAACTTCAGCATTTTGGGTTTTCCATTATCTATATTTTGAAGACTTCCGCTTTTATTTAAATGACTCGTATTATTATTATTGTTGGGATGCTATCAGAAAATGTTTAAATGCTTGGCTTGCCTAGCTCCGATAGTAGGCGCCATCACGACCCCCGATGGTAGGAAATCCGGGTCGTGACAAGTTGGTATCAGAGCTCTAGGTTACATAGGTCTCGCTACTCACGGACAAACTTGATAGAGTCTGAGGGATCGGTACAGAGACGTTTGTAATTATTCCCCAGAGGCTACGGAGTTAGGAAAAATTTTACTTTTGTTCTTTTTTGTCGTGTGATTCTGTTTCTCAAATACTGATTGTCTTTCTACTCTGTTCTTTCGTAGATGGGGAGAACACGTGCTTCCTCTTCTATCGCGCAGCAGCTCGAGCCCCCTGATAATAGGTGAAATCTGGGTGATTTAGCTATTGTTTATGCTTTTACTTGATTATATTCCAATGATATATTGTGATTAATTGATGAATTATGGGCTTTAATAGTGAATTGTATATATTTCAGGTTAAGGAGCCTATATTATGTAAAACAAATATAGGATTGGAACCATTGTTGGAGCAATAAAAATCCCTCGGGGCTAAATATGGTGGAAGATCAAGAAAACAATCAAGAATTAGAAACAACTGGGCTAGCGCGGTCAGATGCGCGGCCGCGCTAGCCCAGAATCCGAAAATTATTGGTAAAGGGGTAAATTTGGAATTTCCTCTTGATCCCACTCAATTTGCATAAAGTAAAAGCTCCATTATGTATGTATATGAGATTTTTAGGGAGAAAAAGCCATAGAAGAAGGAAGAGATTCATCTTGAAGCTAAGAAAGGAGAAGAAGAACAACATCTTGGAGTAAGGATTCAAAGAGTTCTTCTAAACTTTCTTCTATTTGCTTGTTTATATTATGTTTAAGACTTTTATTGTTGATTTGTATGTGAATATGAGTAGATAAAAACCCAAATATTCTGGGGTCATGGGTGTTAGATGATCTTGTTGTTTGAAGCTTAGATTGAAGATCTTGAATCTATCGTTATGGGTTGTTTATTTGATTCTGCTCTTAATTATNTAATCCCGAGCATCGGGTAAAGAATTCGCAATTAAGATAGACATATACTTAATTGACTTGTTTGGTTGAAGAATAGGAGTTGTAAATGCATTCTTGCTAATATTAATATCATAGACATATATGTATTAAGTTAACTTGAATAGATGCATAAGAACTCGACAGATTCTTATGAGTATTATTAACCCTATAATCAATAACCCGGATAATTCAATAAATCAATCTTAAGCTAAGATAGTAGCATGATCTCTAGCAAGTCCATGACCCTGGAATATCTTTATCCAACTTGTTATCAAAATATTGTGTAATTGTTGTAGTAATTTTGTGTTGAATTATTGTTTAATTATTAAGTAATTTGTAAATTGGTTTTATATATATTTGGTGATAATTTAGCTTGAATTGATAATTGTTTAAGTCTACATCAGTCGAGAAGTTAATCACAATTCCTCGTGGGAACGATACTTTACTTACTACTATATTACTTGTCGATCACGTACACTTGCGTGAGTGTTTTGGTCGCAACAAGTTTTTGGCGCCGTTGCCGGGGAATTTTAAAATTAGCTACTTGACTGTTTTAAGATTTTATTAGCTGTTAATAAAAATATAAAAAAAATTTCTATCTATTTGTTTGTGTTGCACAGGTTTTTCTCTTGAATGCGGAGGAGCAGAAGCACAAACAACCTCTTCCCATTTGATCCTGAAATTGAAAGGACAATTCATAGAACAAGGAGGGAGTGGGAAGCTAGAAACATAACAGAAGGAGAGTTGAACATTCAAGTTCAACCACAGCCAACAGTGATGGCAGGTAATCAAGAACGTGCAGTGATAGAAGCAGCAAGGCCAAACCTTGCTAACATGACTCAGGCTATTGTGAAGCCTGAAATCACCGGTCACTTTGAGCTTAAACAGTACATGGTGCAGCTGATACAGTCCACTGGGCAATATGTAGGTCTATCTCATGAAGACCCACAGAGGCATATTCAGAATTTTTTGGAAATAACGGATACTTACAACTATCCAAATGTTTCCAAAGATTATGTCAGGCTGACCTTATTTCCCTTTTCATTGTTGGGGGAGGCTAGAGAATGGTTGCAGAAAGAGCCCGCTAATTCAATCCATGATTGGGATGATTTAGCAAAGAAATTCCTAATCAAGTTTTTCCCCACCAAAAAGACAAAGTTTTTGCGGAGTCAGATTCTTGGGTTTCAACAACGGGATGGCGAAACTCTTCGCCAAGCTTGGGAAAGATACAAGAAACTACTTCGAGATTGTCCTCATCATTGTCAAACTGATGAAGTATTGGGCCATAATTTTGTTGATGGATTAGACGAGACTTCCAAAATGAATCTTGATTCAGCTTGTGGAGGTAGTTGCATGGCAAAACCATACAGTGAAATACAACTTCTGCTGAATAACTTTACTGCTAATGATCATAATTGGCAAGGTGAAGGTGAACCAAGAATAGCAACGAAACAAAAAGCAGGGTTACTTGAACTGGATGACATTTCTGCTATGAGAGCAGATTTAGCAAAATTGGCCAATCAAATGACCAGAATGACAATGGGACCATCACAACCAATGCAACAGGTTCAACAAATGTCAGTTTGTTGTAAAATGTGTGGTGACAATCACACGAGTGACATGTGCCCCGTGAATCCTGAATCTATTTATTATGTTGGGCAACAAAACAGAGGTCCGATGAACCAACAAGCCCAATATGGGAACACTTACAACCCAAATTGGAGGAATCATCCTAATTTCTCTTGGGGTGGGAATCAACCAAATCAAAATCAATTTAGACCCCAAGGAAATTTTAATCAACCTCAAAGGCCGCCACAACAAGCAGAAGAGAGTAAAAATAAATTTGTTGAAGAAATTGTTGCAAGATAATCAGCAACTCAGAACGGACTTCAGAAATCTTGAAAGGCAAATGGGACAGCTGGCTACAAATCAAAATACTAGGCCTGCAGGTGCTCTTCCAGGTGATACAGAAAAAAATCCTCAAGCGAGTGCAATTACACTTAGAACAGGAAGGGAGTTAGAAGAAGTTCCATTGAAGAAAAAGAACAAGCAAATACCTGAGGGTGAATTAATTTCCAAAGCAACACAAGAGGAAAAGAAAGATGATACAATTCCAGCACCTGTGAACATTCCTAGACCACCACCACCATTTCCACAAAGGCTGCAGAAAAAGAATGACGGTCGCATGTTCAACAAATTTCTCACTATGTTGAACCAAATTCAATTGAACATTCCGTTGGTAGATGCGATTCGGGACATTCCAAAGTATGCCAAATACTTGAAAGATATTGTGGCTAACAAGAGGAGACTGACATAATTTGAAACAGTTGCACTTAGTGAGGAGTGCACTTCAAGGGTTCAAAAGTGCACTTCAAGGGTTCAAAATAAGCTTCCTCAAAAGCTTAAGGATCCATGCAGCTTTACTATACCGGTGAGAATTGGAAATGTTGATGTAGACCATGCACTTTGTGATTTGGGAGCAAGTATAAATTTGATGCCACTGTCTTTGTACAAGCAATTGGGTTTGGGAGATCCAAAACCCACCACTGTTATGTTGTAACTTGCAGACAGGTCCATAGCCTACCCGGATGGAGTGATTGAAGATGTGCTGTTAAAAATTGGGAGATTTATTTTTCCAGCTGATTTTATCATCTTGGATTTTGAAGCCAATGAAAAAGTTCCTATTATTTTATGAAGACCTCTCTTGGCCACAGGTGATGCTATAATTAAAGTCAAGGAAGGAAAAATGATCATGAGAGTTGACAACGAGGAAGCTGTGTTTAATGTATATAAAGCTATGCAACTTCCTCGCCATTATGAAGAATTGTCTATGATCTCTGTCACGGAGATGGATGAGAAACTCATAGCCCCAAGTGTGTACTTAAAGGATTCTTTAGAGAAGGCAATTGTATTGTTTGATAGTCTGGAAATTGATGACGAGGTTGAAGAGATGAAGCATATTCTGAATACATCTTGTGAATACCTGAAAGGATTAATTCCTTTTGAACCGTTGAACAGGCCAAATGGTCCATCTCCGAAACCATCAATTGAAGAAGCTCCAAAATTGGAACTGAAGCCTTTACCTTCTCACCTTCTTTATGCTTATTTGGGTAGTTCGGATACATTACCTGTTATTATTTCCTCTGATTTATCTAAATTGCAGGAAGAAAAATTATTGAGAGTATTGCGAGATCATAAGAAAGCAATTGGGTGGACAATGTCCGACATCAAAGGTATTAGTCCTGCATTCTGCATGCACAAAATACTCATGGAGGAAGGACACAAGCCAAGCATAGAACAACAACGCCGCCTAAATCCCAACATGAAAGAGGTGGTAAGAAAAGAGGTGATCAAATGTCTTGATGCAGGTATTGTATTTCCTATATCTGACGGTAAATGGGTAAGTCCAGTTCAATGTGTCCCCAAGAAAGGGGGGATAATGAGAATAATGATTTGATCCCAACAAGAACTGTCACAGGGTGGAGAATTTGCATTGACTATAGAAAATTGAACAATACCACCCGGAAGGACCACTTTCCCCTCCCATTCATTGACCAAATGCTTGATAGGTTAGCTGGCCAGGAGTACTACTGCTTCCTGGATGGTTACTCGGGGTACAATCAAATTACTATAGCTCCAGAGGACCAAGAAAATACCACTTTTACGTGTCCTTATGGCACGTATGCGTTCAAGAGAATGCCCTTCGGTCTTTGTAATGCACCTGCGACTTTTCAAATGTGTATGATGGTCATCTTTATTGATATGGTTGAGAGGTTTGTGGAAGTTTTCATACATGACTTTTCTATTTTTGGATGTTCTTTCGATAATTGTTTAATGAACCTTGATAAAGTACTTGCAAGGTGTGAAGAGACCAATCTGGTGCTGAACTGGGAAAAGTGCCATTTCATGGTGCGAGAAGGTATAGTTTTGGGACACAAAGTGTCCAAGGATGGTTTGCAAGTGGACAAGGCAAAGGGGGAAGCGATTGAAAAATTGCCTCTACCAATATCTGTAAAAGGCATCCGTAGTTTCTTAGGGCATGCAGGTTTTTATCGTCGGTTTATTAAAGATTTCTCGAAAATTTCTTCTCCTTTGTGCAGGTTGCTTGAGAAGGATGCAGTTTTCAAATTTGATGATGCCTGTCTGAAGGCATTCGAGGAG
>MU706508.1:64047-83954 GCA_026770625.1 Nicotiana glauca
CTGGAAACAGCCTCTCTGCCCACGGGGTAGGGGTAAGGTCTGCGTACATATTACCCTCCCCAGACCCCACTTGTGGGATTATACTGGGTTGTTGTTGTTGTTGTTGTTGTTGTTAACCCTATTGAGCCTATAAACTTTTGTTTGGCAACCACATTACAAGCCTATACCCTGTTGTTCTTCATTGATCTTGTTTTGAACCTTTTTCCTCTTAAAGCACTTTAATTATGAAAAGTATGCTAAAAGAATTAAGAAGAAACTAAGTGTGGGGTGGCTTTTTAGTGAAGCAAATGAAAGAGCAATAAATTGCACTTGTTTTGTAACATATACACTACTAGTGGAACTTAAATGAATAAATACATGATGTTTTGTTCCAGCTAGTGGGTAAAAATTAATATGCTTATTTAAAAAAAAAGGGTGATATATTGTTTGTGAATGAAAAATGGGTTGGAAAAATGAAAGTAACTTGTGATGTGTTAAAGTGCTTAGGGAAGTTAGTCACTATTCCTAAATGTATCCTACCTGTCTCTTAGCCCACATTACAACCATGAAAAAGTCCTAATTGATTTTGAAGCGAGCTAGCCTACACTAGTAGAAATTTACATTACGGGCAAGCTTATGGTACCAATTGCATGTATGTGACTTCTATTGTGAGAGTGAGCGCTTTTATTGATTTATGGAAGTATATGATTTGAATGTGTGGAGTAAAATCCAAACCTCTCTTGTTGGCATGATGGTGAGGGCATATAACTTGTGATGACAAAGTAATTCTTGATATCTGTGTAGAGTAAGTTGAAGAAGTTTAACTATTGCATGGCAAATGAGAATCAATTTTGAGGCTAGGACGGTTCACTACTAGGCGCAATATATGTACATTGTTATAAGTGTAATGCGTTAAGGGAAATAGTTGAGTGAAAGGATCTTGAGAGATAGCTCTAATATAATAGTTTGATTGCTCGAGGACTAGCAATGGATTAAATGTGGGGTGTTGATAATAGGTGAAATCTGGGTGATTTAGCTATTGTTTATGCCTCTACTTGATTATATTCCAATGATATATTGTGATTAATTGATGAATTATGGGCTTTAATAGTGAATTGTATATACTTTAGGTCAAGGAGCCCATATTATGTAAAAAAAATATAGGATTGGAACCATTATTGGAGCAATAAAAATCCCTCGGGGCTAAATATGGTGGAAGAGCAAGAAAACAATCAAGAATTAGAAACAACTGGGCTAGCGCGGTCAGATGCGCGCCCAGATGCGCGGCCGCGCTAGCCCAGAATCCGAAAATTATTAGTAAAGGTTAAATTTGGAATTTCCTCTTGATCCCATTCAATTTGCATAAAGTAAAAGCTCCATTATGTATGTAGATGAGATTTTTAGGGAGAAAAAGTCATAGAAGAAGGAAGAGCTTCATCTTGGAGCTAAGAAAGGAGAAGAAGAACAACATCTTGGATCAAGGATTCAAAGAGTTCTTCTAAACTTTTTTCTATTTGCTTGTTTATATTATGTTTAAGACTTTTATTGTTGATTTTTATGTGAATATGAGTAGCTAAAAACCCAAATATTCTTGGGTCATGGGTGTTAGATGATTTTGTTGTTTGAAGCTTAGATTGAAGATCTTGAATCTATCAATATGGGTTATTTATTTGATTCTGCTATTAGTTATTTTACTGCGTAACTAACAGTGAAATATTATTTACGAATCTTGAGTTAAACTTGACAAAGAAAATTCTTGGTTGCATATAGAATCAAATAGAACAAGATCTGAATCCTGGGCATCGGGTGAAAGATTTGCAATTAAGATAGACATATACTTAATTGCCTTGTTTGGTTGAAAAATAGGAGTTGTAAATGCATTCTTGCTAATATTAATACCATAGACATATAGGTATTGAGTTAACTTGAATAGATGCATAAGAACTCGACAGATTCTTATGAGTATTATTAACCCTATAATCAATAACCCGGATAATTCAATAAATCAATCTTAAGCTAAGATAGTAGCATGATCTCTAGCAAGTCCATGACCCTGGAATATCCTTATCCAAATTGTTATCAAAATATTGTGTAATTGGTGTAGTAATTTTGTGTTGAATTATTATTTAATTATTAAGTAATTTGTAAATTGGTTCTTTATATATTTTGTGATAATTTAGCTTGAATTGATAATTGTTTGAGTCTACATCAGTCAAGAAGTTGATCACAATTCCTCATGGGAGCGATACTTTACTTACTACTATATTACTTGTCGATCGCGTACACTTGCGTTAGTGTTTTGGTCGCAACACCCCCAGCAGCAGCTCCTGCGAGGGGCAGAGGCAGAGGCCGAGGCTGTGCCAGAGGCCGAGGCAGGGGCAGAGCCCAGCCTTGGGCAGCAGTACAAGAGGTGAAGCCTCATATTGACTATGACGAGGAGATTCCACCCTCAGCAGCTCCGGTGGGCCCAGCTCAGGTCCCAAGTGGGGTCATGGTCACCCAAGATCTTCAGGACGCGTTAGTCAGACTGGCAGGCTTTATGGAGAGTGTCACTAGAGCGGGTTTGCTTCCAGTAGCACCAGCCACTTCTCAGGTTGGAGGAGGAGTTCAGACTCCTACTACATGTACTACGGAGTAGGTAGCTCCCCAGGCTCATGTTCTAGTGGTTCCGCCAGGTATTGTGACCCAGGCCGGCGATGGAGCAGCTATGTCTTCGGATGCTTTGTGGAGACTTGATAGGTTCTCCACGCTCTTCACCACCACATTCAGCGGTGCTTCTTCAGAGGATCCACATGATTTCTTATTCAGCTGCCATGAGATCCTTCGGAATATGGGTATTGTGGGGACCAATGGGGTCGACTTCGCCACCTTTCGACTTGCGGGATGCACCAAGACTTGGTGGAGGGACTATTGTTTATCCGGACCAGCAGGGTCGCCATCATTGACATGGGATCAATATGCAGAGTTGTTTTTGGAGAAGTTTCTCCCAGTTACCCAGCGAGAGGCACATTGCAGGCAGTTCGAGCGCCTCCAGCAGGGCTCTATGACAATCACGTAGTATGAGACTCGGTTCATTGATTTGGCATGCCATGCTATTATTATACTCCCCATAGAGCGAGAGAGGGTGCATAGGTTTATTGATGGATTGATTCAGCCGATCCGTCTCCAGATGGCTATGGGAGCCGGTAGTGAGATTTCTTTTTAGGAGGCAGCCAATGCGGCCCGCAGAGTTGAGATGGCCCTTGCACAGTGAGGTGGTCATGTGTCGGATAAGAGGCCTCGTCATTCTGGTAGGTTCAGTGGTACCTCATATGGAGGTAGGGATTCTTATGGTAGAGGCCATTCACCGAGGTCCTTTCAGTCAGCACTCTAGGTCTCTCATGGTACTCCAGGCGGTGGTGGTTCTCAGCAGCATTATTCTGATCAGCAGCCCATCAGTGCACCACCTCTTCAGAGTTTTCGGGGAGAGGACATTCAGGTCGACAGCGCCAGCAGTCTCAGCATCTGAGGGATTGTAACGGTTGTGGTGACCCAAGTCATATTGTCATATTTTGTCCTTGAGCCTCGGGTAGTTCTCAACAGCAGGGTCCTCGCCCCATGATTCAGGCACCAGGTGATCCACAATTTGCCCAGCCAGCTAGAGGTAAGGGTAGGGACCATAGAGGTGGAGGTTGAGACCGTAGATGTGGAGATCGGACCGCCAGAGGTAGGGGTCAACCAGTAGCCGATCGTCCCAGAGACATGGTTCAGGGAGGTGGGGCCTAGCCCTGGTGTTATGCTCTTCCAGCTAGGCCAGAGGCCGAGTCTTCAGATGCAGTTATTATAGGTACTATTCTGGTCTGTGATCAATGCTATTTGACCCTGGATCTACATATTCATATGTGTCGTCCTATTTTGCACCCTACCTGGCTATGCCTAGTGATGCTTTGGGTATCCCTGTTTATGTATCTACACCGGTGGGTGATTCTATAGTGGTCGATCGAGTCCATAGTACCTGGGTGGTAGTGTTTGAGGGCCTTGAGACCCGTGTTGATTTACTGCTCTTAGACATGGTGGATTTCGACGTTATATTAGGTATGGATTGGTTATCCCCGTATCATGCTTTCTTGGATTGTCACACCAAGACCGTGACCTTGGCTTTGCCAGATTTGCCCAGATTGGAGTGGAGAGGGACCCCAGGACATGACACCCGCAATGTTATTTCATATGTGAAGGCTCGACGTATGGTCGAGAAGGGGTGTTTAGCTTACCAAGTGTATGTTCGCGATTCCAGCACTGAGGTTCCTTCTATTGACTTTATTCCTATTGTTCGGGAGTTCCCCGAGGTTTTCCCTTTAGACCTGCTGGGTATGCCACCCGACAGGGATATTGATCTGGCCCCAAGAACGCATCCCATTTCTATTCCGCCGTATCGCATGGCCCCGCCAGAGTTGAAGGAGTTAAAGGAATAGTTGCAAGATTTGCTAGAGAAGGGTTTTATCAGGCCTAGTGTTTCTCCTTGAGATGTGCCGGTGTTATTTGTGAAGAAAAAGAATGGATCGATGAGGATGTGCATTGATTACCGGCAATTGAACAAAGTGACGATAAAGAACAAGTATCCACTATCGAGGATTGATGATTTATTTGACCAGCTTCAGGGTGCAAAAGTGTTTTCAAAGATAAACTTGAGATCTGGCTACCATCAGCTGAGGATTAGGTCATCTGATGTCCCTAAGACAGCGTTCCGCACTCGGTATGGGCATTATGAGTTTTTGGTCATGTCATTTGGGTTGACCAATGCCCCAGCAGCATTTATGGAGATGATGAACCGAGTGTTCAGACCTTACTTGGACCTGTTTGTGATTGTCTTTAGTGATGATATTATGGTGTACTCCCGCAGCCAGGAGGAGTACGAGCAGTACCTCAGAGTGGTTTTTCATACTCTGAAGGATAGTCAGTTATATGCTAAGTTCTCGAAGTGTGAGTTTGGTTGAGTTCGGTTGCATTTTTTGGGTCATGTCGTATCAGTAGAGGGTATCCAAGTGGATCCGAAGAAGATTGAGGCAGTCAAGTACTAGCCTCGACCAGCATCAGCCACTGAGATTTGGAGTTTCTTGGGGTTAGCAGGTTATTACCATCGGTTCTTGGAGGGATTTTCATCCATAGTAGCCCCGATGACCAGATTGACCCAGAAGGGTGCCCCGTTCAGGTGGTCAGACAAGTGTGTGGCGAGCTTTCAGAAGCTCAAGACAGCTCTGACTATGGCATCGATATTCGTTTTGCCCACAGGCTCAGGGCCTTATACTGTTTATTGTGATGCTTCCCGTATTGGGCTTGGTGCGATATTGATGCAGGATGGCAGAGTCATTGCTTATGCTTCGAGGCAGTTGAATATCCACGAGAAGAATTATCTGGTTCATGATCTAGAGTTGGCAGCCTTTGTTCATGCTTTAAAGATTTGGAGGCATTACCTATATGGTGTGACGTGTGATGTGTACACTAATCACAAGAGTCTGCAGTACTTGTTCAAGCAGAAGGAGTTGAACTTGAGGCAGAGGAGGTGGTTGGAGCTATTGAAGGATTATGATGTTACTATCTTATATCACCCGGGAAGAGCCAATGTGGTGGCCGATGCATTGAGTAGGAAGTCCGCCAACATGGGTAGTCTTGCTTATGTTTCGGTCAGCCAGAGACCGCTTTCTTTGGATATTCAGGCCTTGGCCAATCGATTTTTGAGGTTGGAGAGTTTTGAGCCTAGCAGAGTGTTAGCTTGCACGGTCGCTCGTTCTTTATTATTGGAGCGTATTCGTTATCGGCAATTTGATGATCCCCATTTGTGTGTCCTGAGAGACACAGTGCAATGTGGAGGTGCCACGAAGGTAACCTTAGATGATGATAGTGTTTTAAGGTTGCAGGGGCGAGTTTGTGTGCCCAATGTCGATGGAATTCAAGAGTTAATCTTAGCGGAGGCCTATAGTTCTCGGTATTCTATTCACCCGGGCGCCGCGAAGATGTATCAGGACTTGCAGCAGCATTATTGGTGGCGTAGGATGAAGAAAGATATTGTTGCATATGTGGCTCGATGTTTGAACTGTCATCATGTTAAGTATGAGCATTAGAGGCCTGGTGGTTTGTTTAACAGAATTGAGCTTCCCGAGTGGAAGTGGGAGAGGATTAACATGGATTTCGTTACTGGACTTCCGATGACTCGGAAGAAGTTTGATGTTATTTGGGTCATTGTTGATAGGTTGACCAAGTCAGCGCATTTTATTCCTATTGCAGCCACTTATTCATCGGAGAGGTTAGCTGAGAGTTACATCCGAGAGATTGTTCGCCTTCATGGGGTGCCAGCATCTATCATTTCGTTCCAGGGTACGCAGTTTACCTCGCGCTTCTGGAGAGCAGTTCAGCAGGAGTTAGGCACCCAGGTTCAGTTGAGCAGAGCGTTCCATCCTCAGACGGACGGCCAGTCCGAGAGGACTATTCAGATATTGGAGGATATGCTCCGAGCCTGTGTCATTTATTTTGGAGGCTCGTGGTACCATTTTTTGCCTTTAGCAGAGTTTGCCTACAACAACAGCTACCAGTCTAACATTCAGATGGCTCCATATGAGGCATTGTATGGTAGGCTATGTCGGTCTCCAGTCGGATGGTTTGAGTCGGGAGAGGCTCGGTTATTGGGTACAGATTTAGTTCAGGAGGACTTGGATAAGGTCAAGATCATACAGGACAGACTTCGCTTGGCTCAGTCGCGGCAAAGAGTTATGCGGATCGTAAGGTTCGAGATTTAGCTTTCATTGTTGGTGAGCGGGTCTTGCTCCGATTGTCGCCTATGAAGGGCGTGATGAGATTTGGGAAGAAGGACAAGCTTAGCCCTACATTCATTGGCCCATTTGAGATTCTCGATCGTGTGGGAGAGGTGTCTTACAGACTTGCTTTGCTGCCCAGCTTGTCAGTCGTGCATCCAGTGTTTCATGTGTCCATGCTTCGGAGGTATCACGATGATCCAGCCCACGTGTTAGATTTCAGCACTGTCTAGTTGGACAAGGATCTGTCTTACGAGGAGGAGCTGGTAGCTATTCTAGATCGGCAGGTTTGACAGTTGAGGTCGAAGAGTTTTCCTTCAGTACGTGTCCAGTCGAGAGGTCAGTGTCCTAAGGCATCGACTTGGGAATCCGAGTCTGATATGCGGACGCGCTATCCTCACCTATTTCCCGACTCAGGTACTTCTTTCTTTTATCCATTCGAGGACTAACGGTTGTTTTAGAGGTGGAGAATGTGACGACCCAAAGGGTCATCACCTATTTTCTCATTCATTTCTGCACTTCCAGGGCCTTGAAAACCTCATTTTTACTTGTCCAGATTTGCGTGCGCAGTCCGGGCACGTAGCCGGAAAGATTATATGTTAAATTCTGTGAAATAATTTAAAAAATGTGGCTTTAAATGATTAAAGTTGACTTCGGTCAATATTTTTGGTAAATGGACCCGGACCCATAATTTAACGGTCCCAGAGGGTCCGTAGAAAAATATGGGACTCGGGCATATGCCGGGAGTCGAATTCCGAGGTCTAGAGCCTGAGAAAAGAATTTTTCTGTGAAATTGTTAAGGAAATTGGAAATGAAAATTTATTAAAAGACTATAGTATCGGGCTCGTATTTTGGTTCCGACTTCCGGTACAAGTCTTATATAAGGTTTAAGTGCTATAGGTAAAGTTTGGTTGAAAACGGGCATCGTTTGACGTGTTTCGGACTTAAAAATGGAAATTTTGTGTTTGATGAAAAGTTGGAAGAAATCTTGTGATTTGAGGCTTGATTCTATGTATATGATGTTATTTTGGCGATTTGATCGCTCGGTTAAGTTCGTAGGATGTTATTGAGTTAGTGTGTGTGTTTGGTTAGGAGCCACGAGGGCTCGGGAGTGATTCAGAGGTGGTTCGGAGTGTTTTTGCACTTAGAAGTATTGCTGATTTCCTTCAGTTGTTGCAGGCACCCATTTGTTCTATGCGTTCGCGTTCTTCCTTATGCGTTCGCGATGCCCACTAAGTCCCCTTCTTCGCGTTCGTGTGCCCCTTATGCGATCGCATAGGCCAACTCAGGCCCCCCAGTAATTCCTTCATTGCGTTCGCTAACTCGCCCTCGCGTTCGCATAGTATCAGCTCACCCTTCATCGCATCCGCGTATGTACCCACGTGTTCGCGTAGAGTAAACCCAGGACCCCAGCCTTTTTCCTTCTACGCGTTCGTGTTCCCTCCCACGCGATCGCGATGCAGACCCAGCTTACCCTTCACGAACGCAGCCCCTTTCCCGCGAACGCGAAGGGCATTTTTCCCCAGTGATTTTAAAGTTCAAAAACAGAATAGTTTCGGGATTATTCCCATTCTTTCATAAAATTGGTCTTCTCCAAGCTCTAGGGGCGATTTTTGAAGCTCTTCTTCACCAAAGTCTTTGGGTAAGTAATTCCCCACCTAATTCCTTCACTCTTCTTCATTAATTACTGAAAATCCTAGAGCTAAATCATGAAATCAAAGTAGAAATTAAGGGTTTTGCGTAGAGTTAGGTTTTTGAGAATTTTAGATGATTCAACCCCAATTTGGGGTCAAATCTTAAAACAAATTATATATTTGAACTCGTGGGGTTATGGGTCATTGGGTTTTGGTCCGAGCCTCGTGTTTGGAACATGTGGGCCCGGTGTCGAATTTTGGTATTTTTGGAGGAATGCTAGAAACTTCATATCTAGGTTATGGGATTTTGTTATTGAGTCTTTATTGATATTATTGAATTAATTATGCCTATATATCGTGGTTTCGGAGTCGAATTTTAGAGGAAAGGCGGTATGTGAGGGTTGATTGCTATTCTTTGGACCGAGGTAAGTGTCTGATCTAACTTTGGCTTGAGGGAATAGGATTAGAGTGTTGTTTGCTAATTGCTAAATATTGAGTACGGTGTATAGGCATGGTGACGAGTATCTATACACCGGTGTCTAGCATGACCGTGAGTCCTTGTTTGTACTTATTCTGATAATGTTATGGCTCTTCCTTGTTAATTGATGAATTCTAGGTGATGTGAAGAGTATGAGGACTGATTATGAATTGTAATTTTTTTTGGAGCGTTGGCTCGAACGATAAAAAGACTAATGAGTAAGAAATGAAAGAAATAGAAAGAGATATGATTAATGCCTTGCCGGGATGGTTTGAGTATATTGATTATCTCCCTTGCCGGGATATGAAGGTTATTGTTGTTGTTCCCTTGCTGGGATTTAGCTGTTTACTTGTGTTTTTCCCTTGTCGGGACATTTCTTATTATTTGTTTATCCCCTCGCCCCGTTTGGTTGTGATTACTGTTTGGGTGAGGAAGAGTGATAATGCACGAAGGGTCATTCCGTGCCATGTTTTGATTACATTTGCATGAAGGGTCATTCCGTGCCACGTTTTGATTATATTTGCACGAAGGGTCATTCCGTGCCAAGTTTTGATTATTTATGCACGAAGGAACATTCCGTGCTCTGATTTGATTACAATTGCACGAAGGATCATTCCGTGCCATGAGATGAGAGTTAGGTGAGGGAAAGCACGAAGGTTGATGCCGTGCACTTTATTTGATTGCTTTTGGTGAGAATGAGAGTAAAAGCACGAAGGTTGATGTCGTGCAACTGTTAATTTTTCTGCTCTCATTAATTATTATTATTGCCCTGTTTCTTACTTAAATTGTTGACCTTATATCCGGACTGTACCTCCCCCATAGTATGCTCCCCTCCCTTTTAACTGTTTAATTCTTGTATTCTTTCCTTTTATTGCATATATATACATTAAACTGCACAGGTTGATTTGGTAGTCCTGTCTAGCCTGGCCAGGCACTTACTAGCACATGGGGTCGGTTGTGCTGATGCTACACTTCTGTGCTCTTTTGCACAGATCACGGTACCGGAGCAGCTTTTGGGCCACAGTAGTAGGATATTGATCGGGAGCTGACTTTAGTCCAGGGACTTTCGAGGTATCCTAGCTGACGTTCGCAGGCTGGAGTCCCTTATATGTTATAGTTTGTTTTGCTTGTACCGAGATAAACATTGATGTATTTCTATTCAGACTTATTTTTAGCACTCTTTAGTAGTTCATGAGTTAGCGACACCAGTCTTGGGTAGAGAAATGTGAAACTTCCGCATTTTGGATTTTCCGTTATCTATGTTTTAAAGACTTCCGCTTTTATTTAAATGACTCGTATTATTATTATTGTTGGGATGTTATCAGAAAATGTTTAAATGCTTGGGTTGCCTAGCTCCGATAGTAGGCGCCATCACGACCCCCGATGGTTGGAAATCCGGGTCGTGACAAGTTGGTATCAGAGCTCTAGGTTACATAGGTGTCGCTACTCATGGACAAACTTGGTAGAGTCTGAGGGATCGGTACGGAGACGTCTGTATTTATCCCCTAGATGCTACGGAGTTAGGAATAATTTCACTTTTGTTCTTTCTTGTCGTGCGATTCTATTTCTCAAATACTGATTCTCTTTCTACTCTGTTCTTTCGCAGATGGCGAGAACACGTGCTTCCTCTTCTACCGCGTAGCAGCCCGAGCCTCCAGCAGCAGGTCCTGTGATGGGTAGAGGCCGAGGCCGTGCCAGAGGCCGAGGTAGGGGCAGAGCCCAGCCTCGGGCAGCAATACCAGAGGTGGAGCCTCATATTGACTATGACGAGGAGGTTCCAGCCCCAACAGCTCCAGTGGGCCCAGCTCAGGTCCCAGGAGGGGTCATGGTCACCCCAGATCTTCAGGATGCTTTAGTCAGACTGGTAGGCTTTATGGAGAGTGTCACTAGAGCGGGTTTGCTTCCAGTAACACCAGCCACTTCTCAGGTGGGAGGAAGAGTTCAGACTCCTGCTACACGTACTCCGGAGCAGGCAGCTCCCCAGGCTCATGTTCTAGTGGTTCAGCCAGCTGTGGCAGCTCAGCCAGGTATTGTGACCCAGGCCGGCGATGGAGCGGCTATGTCTTCGGATGCTTTGTGGAGACTTGATAGTTCTCGAAGCTCTTCACCACCACATTCAGCGGTGCTTCTTCAGAGGATCCACATGATTTCTTATTCAGCTGCCATGAGATCCTTTGGACTATGGGTATTGTGGGAACCAACGGGGTCGACTTCGCCATCTTTCGACTTGCGTGATCTGCCAAGACTTGGTAGAGGGACTATTGTTTATCCAGACCCGCAAGGTCGCCATCACTGACATGGGATCATTTTGCAGAGTTATTTTTGGAGAAGCTTCTCCCAGTTACCCAGCGAGAGGCACTTCGCAGGCAGTTCGAGCGCCTCCAGCAGGGCTCTATGACAGTCACGTAGTATGAGACTCGATTCATTGATTTGGAACACCATGTTATTGTTATACTCTCCACAGAGTGAGAGAGGGTGCGAAGGTTTATTGATGGATTGATTTAGCCGATCCGTCTCTAGATGGCTGTGAGAGCCGGTAGTGAGATTTCTTTTCAGGAGGCGGCCAATGCGGCCCGCAGAGCTGAGATGGCCCTTGCACGGGGAGGTGGTCATGTGTCGGATAAGAAGCCTCGTCATTCTGGTAGGTTCATTGGTACCTCGTCTAGAGGTAGGGATTCTTATGGTAGAGGCCATTCACCGAGGCCCTTTCAGTCAGCACTCTAGGTCTCTCATGGTACTCCAGGCTGTGGTGGTTCTCAGCAGCATTATTCTGATCAGTAGCCCATCAGTGCACCGCCTCTTCAGAGTTTTCGGGGGGGATATTCAGGTCGACATGGCCAGCAGTCTCAGCAGCCGAGGGCATGTTACGGTTGTGGTGACCCGAGTCATATTGTCAGATTTTGTCCTCGAGCCTCGGGTAGTTCTCAGCAGCAGGGTCCTCACCCCATGATTCAGGCACCAGGTGATCCATAGCTTGCCCAGCCAGCTAGAGGCGAGGGTAGGGATCATAGAGGTGGAGGTAGAGACCGTAGAGGTGGAGCTCGGACCGCCAGAGGTAGGGTTCAGCCAGTAGCCGATCGTCCCAAAGACATGGTTTAGGGAGGTGGGGCCCAGCCCCGGTGTTATGCTCTTCCAGCCAGACCAGAGGCTAAGTCTTCAAATGCAGTTATTACAGGTACTATTCTAGTCTGTGATAGGGATGCTTCAGTGCTATTGGACCCTGGGTCTACGTATTCATATGTGTCGTCCTATTTTGCACCCTACCTGGCTATGCCTAGTGATGCTTTGGGTATCTTTGTTTATGTATCTACATCGGTGGGTGATTCTATAATGGTCGATCGAGTCCATCGTTCCTGTGTGGTAGTGTTTGAGGGCCTTGAGACCCGTGTTGATTTATTGCTCTTAGACATAGTAGATTTTGGCGTTATATTAGGGATGAATTGGTTGTTCTCATATCATGCTATCTTGGATTGTCACGCCATTGGCTTTGCTAGATTTGCCCAGATTTGAGTGGAGAGGGACCCCAGGACATGCCACCCGCAGTGTTATTTCATATGTGAAGTCTCGACGTTTGGTCGAGAAGGGGTGTTTAGCTTACTTGGCGTATGTTCGCGATTCCAGCACTGAGCTTCCTTCTATTGACTCTATTCCTATTGTTCGGGAGTTCCCCGAGGTTTTCCCTTTAGACCTTCCAGGTATGCCGCTCGATAGGGATATTGATTTCTGTATTTATCTGGGCCCAGGCATGCAACCCATTTCTATTCCGCTGTATCGCATAGCCCTGCCAGAGTTGAAGGAGTTAAAAGACCAGTTGCAAGATTTGCTAGAGAAGGGTTTTATCAGGCCTAATGTTTCTCCTTAGGATGTGCCGGTGTTATTTGTGAAGAAAAAGGATGGATCGATGAGGATGTGCATTGATTACCGGCAATTGAACAAAGTGACAATAAAGAACAAGTATCCACTACCGAGGATTGATGATTTGTTTGACCAGCTTCAGGGTGCAAAAGTATTTTCAAAGAAAGACTTGAAATCTGGCTACCATCAGTTGAGGATTAGGGCGTCTGATGTCCCTAAGACAACGTTCCGCACTCGGTATGGGCATTATGAGTTTTTGGTCATGTCATTTGGGTTGAGCAATGCCCCAGCACCATTTATGGAGTTGATGAACCGAGTGTTCAGACCATACTTGGCTGTGTTCGTGACAGTCTTTATTGATGATATTTCGGTGTACTCCCGCAGCTAGGAGGAGCACGAGCAGCACCGCAGAGTGGTTCTTCAGACTATGAAGGATAGTCAGTTATATGCTACGTTCTCGAAGTGTGAGTTCTGGTTGAGTTCAGTTGCATTTCTAGGTCATGTCGTATCAGCAGAGGGTATCCACGTGGATCCGAAGAAGATTGAGGTAGTCAAGAACTGGCCTCGACCAGCATCAGCCGCTGAGATTCAGAGTTTCTTGGGGTTAGCAGGTTATTACCGTCGGTTTGTGGAGGGATTTTCATCCATAGCAGCTCCGATGACCAGATTAACCCAGAAGGGTGCCCTATTCAGATGGTCAGACGAGTGTGAGGCGAGCTTTCAGAAACTCAAGACAGCTCTGACTACGACACCGATATTGGTTTTGCTCACAGGCTCAGAGCCTTATACAGTTTATTGTGATGCTTCCCGTATTGGGCTTGGTGCGGTTTTGATGCAGGATGGCAGAGTCATTGCCTATGCTTCCAGACAGTTGAAGATCCACGAGAAGAATTATCTGGTTCATGATCTAGAGTTGGCAGCCATTGTTCATGCTTTGAAGATTTGGAGGTATTACTTATATGGTGTGACACGTGAGGTGTACACTGATCACAAGAGTCTGCAGTACTTGTTCAAGCAGAAGGAGTTGAACTTGAGGCAGAGAAGGTGGTTAGAGCTATTGAAGGATTATGATGTTACTATTTTGTATCACCTGGGAAGAGCCAATGTGGTGGCCGATGCATTAAGTAGGAAGTCCGCCAGCATGGGTAGTCTTGCTTATGTTCCGGTCAGCCAGAGACCGCTTGCTTTGGATATTCAGGCCTTGGCCAATCGATTTGTGAGGTTGGAAATTTCTGAGCCTAGCAGAGTGTTAGCTTGCACGGTCGTTCATTCTTCATTATTGGAGCGTATCCGTGATCGGCAGTTTGATGATCCCCATTTGTGTGTCGTGAGAGACACGGTGCAGCGTGGAGGTGCCACGAAGGTGACCTTAGATGATGATGGTGTTTTGAGCTTGCAGGGGCGAGTTTATGTGCCCAATATCGATGGGATTCTAGAGTTGATCTTAGTGGAGGCCTATAGTTCTCGGTATTCTATTTATCCAGGCGCCGCAAAGATGTATCAGGACTTGCGGAAGCATTATTGGTGGCGTAGGATGAAGAAAGATATTGTTGCGTATATGGCTCGATGTTTGAACTATCAGCAGGTTAAGTATGAGCATCAGAGGCATGATGGTTTGTTTCTAAGAATTGAGCTTCTCGAGTGGAAGTGGGAGAGGATTACCATGTATTTCGTTACTGGACTTCTGATGACTCGGAAGAAGTTTGATGCTATTTGGGTCATTGTTGATATGCTGAGCAAGTCAGCGCATTTTATTCCTGTTGCAGCCACTTATTCATCAGAGAGGTTAGCTGACATCTACATCCGAGAGATTGTTCGCCTTCATGGGGTGCCGATATCTATCATTCCAGACCGAGGTACGCAGTTTACTGCGCGCTTCTGGAGAGCAGTTCAGAAGGAGTTGGGCACCCAGGTTCAGTTGTGCACAACGTTCCATCCTTAGACGAACGGCCAATCCGAGAGGACTATTCAGATATTGGAGGATATGCTCCGAGCCTATGTCATTGATTTGGAGGCTCGTGGGACCAGTTTTTGCCTTTAGCAGAGTTCGCCTACAACAACAACTACCAATCCAGCATTCAGATGGCTCTATATGAGGCGTTGTATGGTAGGCGATATTGGTCTCCAGTCGGATGGTTTGAGCCGGGAGAGGCTCCGTTATTGGGTACAGATTTAGTTCAGGAGGCTTTGGATAAGGTCAAGATCATTCAGGACAGATTTTTTTCAGCTCAGTCGCGGCAAAAAAGTTATGCTGATTGTAATTTTTGAGATGTAGCTTTCATGGTTGGTGAGCGGGTCTTGCTCCGAGTGTCGCCTATAAAGGGCGTCATGAGATTTGGGAAGAAGGGCAAGCTTAGCCCTAGATTCATTGGCCCATTTGAGATTCTCGATCGTGTGGGAGACGTGGCTTACAGACTTGCCTTGCCGCCCAGCTTGTTAGCCGTGCATCCAGTGTTCCATGTGTCCATGCTTCGGAGGTATCACGGTGATCCAGCCCACGTGTTAGATTTCAGCACTGTCCAGTTGGACAAGGATCTGTCTTACGAGGAGGAGCCGGTAGCTATTCTAGACCGGTAAGTTCGACAGTTGAGGTCGAAGAGTTTTCCTTCGGTGCGTGTCCAGTGGAGAGGTCAGCCTCCTAAGGCATCGTCCTAGGAGTCCGAGTCTGATATGCGGAGCCGCTATCCTCACCTATTTCCCGACTCAGGTACTTCTTTCTTTTATCCGTTCAAGGACGAACGGTTGTTTTAGAGGTGGAGAATGTGATGAACCAAAGGGTTATCACCTGTTTTCTCTTTCATTTCCTACTTCCGAGGCCTTGAAAACCTCATTTTTATGTGCCTTGATTTGCGTGCGCAGTCCGAGCGCGTAGCCGGAAAGATGATATGTTAAATTCTGTGAAAAACATTTCAAAAATGTGGCTTTAAAATGATTAAAGATAACTTCGGTCAACATTTTTGGTAAACGGGCCTGGACCTGTGATTTAACGGTCCCGGAGGGTCCGTAGAAAAATATGGGACCCGGGCATATGCCCGAAGTCGAATTTCGAGGTCTAGAGCCCGAGAAAAGAATTTTTCTGTGAAATTGTTAAGGAAATTGGAAATGAAAATTTACTAAAATACTATGGTATCGGGCTCCTATTTTGGTTCCGACTCCCGGTACAAGTCTTGTATAAGGTTTAAGCGCTACCGGTAAAGTTTGGTTGAAAATGGGAGTTGTTTGACGTGTTTCGGACTTAAAAATGGAAAATTTGTATTTGATGAAAAGTTGGAAGAAATCTTGTGATTTGAGGCTTGTTTCTATGTATATGATGTTATTTTCGCGATTTAATCGCTCGGTTAAGTTCGTAGGATTTTATTGAGTTAGTGTGTGTGTTTGGTTAGGAGCCCCGAGGGCTCGGGAGTGATTCAGAGTGGTTTTGCACTTAGAAATATTGCAGATTTCCTTCAGCTGTTGCAGACACCCATTTGTTCTATGCATTTGAGTTCTTCCTTATGCGTTCGCGATGCCCACTGAGTCCCCTTCTTCACGTTCGCGTGCCCTTTACGCGATCGCATAGGACAAATCAGGGCCCCCTAGTAATTCCTTCATTGTGTTCGCATAGTATCAGCTCACCCTTCATCGCGTCCGCGTATGTACCCACGCGTTCGCGTAAACCCAGGACCCCAACCTTTTTCCTTCTACGTGTTCGCGTTCCCTCTCACGCGATCGCGATGCAGACCCAGCTTACCCTTCACGAACGCGGCCCCTTTCCCGTGAACGCGAAGGGCATTTTTGCCCAGTGATTTTAAAGTTCAAAAACAGAATAGTTACGGGATTATTCCCATTCTTTCATAAAAGTTGTCTTCTCCAAGCTCTAAGGGCAATTTTTGAAGCTCTTCTTCACCAAAGTCTTTGGATAAGTAATTTCCCACCTAATTCCTTCACTCTTCTTCATTAATTACTGAAATCCTAGACCTAAATCATGAAATCAAAGTAGAAATTAAGGGTTTTGGGTAGAGTTAGGTTTTTGAGAATTTTGGGCGATTCAACCCCAATTTGGAGTCGAATCTTAAAACAAATTATATATTTGAACTCGTGGGGTTATGGGTGATTGGGTTTTGGTCCGAGCCTCATTTTTGGACCATGTGGGCCCGGTGTCGAATTTTGGTATTTTTGGAGGAATGCTAGAAACTTCATATCTAGGTTATGGGATTTTGTTATTGAGTCTTTATTGATATTATTGAATTAATTATGCCTAGATATCGTGGTTTCAGAGTCGGATTTTAGAGGAAAGGCGGTATTTGAGGGTTGATTGCTATTCTTTGGACCGCGGTAAGTGTATGATCTAACTTTGGCTTGAGGGAATATGATTAGAGTGTTGTTTGCTAATTGTTAAATGTTGAGTATGGTGTATAGGTATGGTTACGGGTATCTATACACCGGTGTCTAGCATGACTGTGGGTCCTTGTTTGTACTTATTCTGATAATGTTATGGCTCTTCCATGTTAATTGATGAATTCTAGGTGATGTGAAGAGTATGAGGACTGATTATGAATTGTAAATTTTTTTTGAGCGTTGGCTTGAACGATAAAAAGACTAATGAGTAAGAAATGAAAGAAATAGAAAGAGATGATTAATCCCTTGTCGGGGTGGTTTGAGTATATTGATTATCTCCCTTGTCGGGATGTAAAGGTTATTGTTGTTGTTCCCTTGCCGGGATTTAGCTGTTTACTTGTGTTTTTCCTTGTTGGGATATTTCTTAATATTTGTTTATCCCCTCGCCCCGTTTGGTTGTGATTACTATTTGGGTGAGGAAGAGCGATAATGTACGAAGGGTCATTCCGTGCCATGTTTTGATTATATTTGCACGAAGGGTCATTCCGTGCCACGTTTTGATTATATTTGCACGAAGGGTCATTCTGTGCCATGTTTTGATTATTTATGCACGAAGGAACATTCCGTGCTCTGATTTGATTACAATTGCACAAAGGATCCTTCCGTGCCATCGTATGAGAGTTAGGTGAGGGAAAGCACGAAGGTTGATGCCGTGCACTTTATTTGATTGATTTTGGTGAGAATGAGAGTAAAAACACGAAGGTTGATGCCGTGCAACTGTTAATTTTCCTGCTCTCATTAATTATTGTTATTGCACTATTTCTTACTTAAATTATTGACTTTATATCCAGACTGTACCTCCCCCATAGTATGCTCCCCTCCCTCTTAACTGTTTAATTCCTGTATCATTCCTTTTATTACATATATATACATTGAACTGCACAGGTTGATTTGGTAGTCCTGTCTAGCCTTGTCACTACTTCGCCGGGGTTAGACCAGGTACTTACCAGCACATGGGATCGGTTGTGCTGATGCTACACTTCTATGCTCTTTTACGCAGATCACGGTACCTGAGCAACTTTTGGGCCACAGCAGTAGGATATTGATCGGGAGCTGACTTCAGTCCAGGGACTTTCGAGGTATCCTAGCTGACGTTCGCAGGCCGGAGTCCCTTCTATGTTATAGTTTGTTTTTCGTACCGAGACAAAAATTAATTTATTTCTATTCAGACTTATTTTTAGCACTCTTTAGTAGTTCGTGAGTTAGCGACACCAGTCTTGGATAGAGAAATGTGAAACTTCCGCATTTTGGGTTTTTCGTTATCTATGTTTTAAAGACTTCCACTTTTATTTAAATGACTCATTTTATTATTATTGTTGGGATGTTATCATTAAATATTTAAATGCTTGGCTTACCTAGCTCCGATAGTAGGTGCCATCACGAGCCCTGATGGTGGAAAATCCGGATCGTGACAGAAAATAACTAAATTACTATTTTATCCAATGTAACCTTTATTTTTAAAGGGTAATAAAGGCGAACGACAATTAACCAAGGGTGTTCGTGCTTTTAATATAGTATTAGTCTCTATATACGTGCGTTGCACGTAAACCTTCAGTCAATTATTTTTATAATATAGCAATAGATTAAAGTTATTAAAATATTTTATCTACAAGAGGAAAGAATTGCTTTAAACATCAATATTGTTACGTTAACATAAAACTTGAATTCCAATGATTGGATGTCGTCTTAACCTGCAAAGTTGATCTATTTGTTATTATTCTATAAGAACAAATACTATCTAAACATAACTAATTATATTACCTTTGCAGGTTAAGACGATATTGTCACGACCCAAATCCCGGTCGTGGTGGCGCCCAACACATTGCTAGGCAAGCCCGACCATTACCCGTTAACCAATCCAATTATTATTTTAGAATTTTTCCAATTTAGGTAAAATATCCTGATTTCATAATAATGATAAGAGTGCGGAAATCAAAACAACTTAAATAACAACCCAACAAGATTTGGTGTCACAAGTCTGAGCCTCTAAACATCTGGATAATATCCTATACAACCAAGTCTACAGCAGAAGTACAAGAGATAACGGGAAGGAGAGATCGGGTCCTGCGGACGCCGGCAGCTACCTCGATAACTCCGCAGTAAGCTGAAACAGCAGCAANTGAGTAATAGCAATAAATAATAATTGAAAGTAAGAAAACCTGTAAGAACACTAAACAGTTCTAAAAGTAACAGTACAGGTAAGAACATCTCTAAGGAGGAAAGTCCAGTATCAGTCTACTACCGGCCCACAATTATCCAACACTACTGCGGCGCGCAGCCCGATCCTTACTAATACTGCTGCGGTGTGCAGCCCGATCCAATATAATATATATAGTACTGCGGCGTGCAGGCCATCCATATATAATATACTATTGCGGCGTGCAGTCCGATCCATATATATATATTATACTACTGCGGTGTGCAGTCCGATCCATATATAATATACTACTGCGGCGTGCAGTCCGATCCATATATAATATACTACTGTGGCGTGAAATCCGATCCATATATAATATACTACTACGGCGTGCAGTCCGATCCATATATAGTATACTACTGCGGCATGCAGTCCGATCCAATACATGTGTATGTATATACTGCTGCGGCGTGCAGCCCAATCCGGTATATATCAAATACCCTCACTATGGGTCCTCGACCCCTCTCAGTCCATATTGACTTGGCCTCACGGGCCCACTCAGCTAGAATAGTGTATTCAACCCTAGGTATTCTCACTTAGAGTACATTTCTAGTACCGGTTCATGTTATGCTTTACAGCTAAGAGTACGACTGAGAGTATGT
>MDKF010459755.1:0-82035 GCA_026770625.1 Nicotiana glauca
TATATATCATCAAAACAACATAAAAATGTGATTATTTAGGGCGTGATTATAGTCAAATTCACCTATTATCAGATTGCAAACAATGAAAATAATTATTTTGTTATGATTTTGTGGGAGTAAGTCACATCGGGCAAAAATTACGTGCTCATACCAGGAATCTTCAATCCTCTCATTTTCTTAGGGGTTAAATGCTCTTCAAATTGTTTTTCAACCAGAACAATTTGAGAAAGGGTTGCAGGCAACTCAAAATCATCAAGAGTAACTACTTTTTTTTAAACTTGGGCATCAAATCCCGAAGTATCCACATCCACAACAGAGTCACCAACATCTGAATATTGGAAAAACAAATTGAGTACAAACTAAAACAAACTATTGTCCGAATATTGTATGACATTTGTATTATTAATATATTAGAAATATAAATTAGTGTAAAGAGTAATCAATGTACGATTACCTGTATTTTCTACACTTCCTACCGACTTTGGGGGTGGAGCAATGTCTCCGCTTGGCTTATTTACTTGTGCAACATTGACGTCAACATCTTTATATGCGCAAATAAAAGTTATTAAACTAAAAAATATATTATAGTTGTTAAGGAATTATATGGTACTTGTATGATGCTTGTAGATTTATTGTACTGAAAGAGGGTGCTTAGTTAATGAAATAGTATAATAATCTTGTTGTTTTATAATGTCATTGACTGTTGCATCCTCAATCTCCTCTTCATTGTGGTCTGGAAAACAAGCATTGTCATATCGGCTGTGGTGGTGCGATCATTACTCAATGGTCTAACTGTATGCATTGGTGAAATAGAAACATCAGCTTTTTCGGATTGACGGGATTCAGATGTTCTAATTTCATCCAAGACTTTGTTAATTGATTGCGTGAAAAATTCCTTAATTGATACAAAGTCCCCTGCAACCTGATAAACAAGCACAATTTTGGGGTGGGTTTCTTACGGTGAAAGGATTTGGCAGATGATTTTGGGGTGGGTTTCTTATGGTGAAGGAATTTTGGGTATCTTAAATGTTGGATATTTTATGTAACTGATACCCACTATTTAAGGTATATTTTATTCTCCTTTTTTAAGCTTTTGTATAAAGTAGTAAATAGGTTTCTACCATAGTATAGCTAGGTAAAAATTCCTATTAATTATGGGATTTTCAATTGGAAAAATAATCATGCCGCTGTAAAAATAATAACTGAAATATATATTTTTTCAGCTACCAGATGTAAATAGTTTCTGGCGTGGATTGAAAGTGGTAATACCCCATTTTAATTTTACTTATTTATTTTGAATAACTTATCTTATGATCACTATTCCACCATCTGACAGGTTTAAGTTATCTCAATACTATTTTTAATTATTGGATAACTTATTCCAGGATTTGTAATCAATAAGGGATATATCGATACTAAATTTTTATCCAGAATTATTTGCTTACTATTTATCATAACCAACGATCACTTATTATTATACTTACAAAGAACTTAAATACTTAAAATTAAATGGGGAAAATTACATCACATACGGACATGGACACAAAGAATAAAAGAGTACAATGTTTTAGCACATTGATAGTCAAGCATTCGGAATATCACCTTTGATTCTTTAAATATTCTAATTAACCAACATTTTCTTCTCTAAGTGGGATCTCATTGTCCGTAAAGTTATCACAATTTCCCACTGGATTATTAAGATAATACGAATGGGCACCATCTGATAGTTAAATTATTAAAGGAGATGCGAGACAAATATTTAGGTCATGAACACCATGATATCATATCACCTTCATTGTGATCAAACATTTAACTAAACACAGTTCAGAAAAGTAGTTATTTAATTTACAGAGCCACATATTTTCCTAATTTGCCCACTTTGTGCAGTGAGTATCCCAACGTTTCCTAACTTAATCATTGATGCAGCAAAATCTTGGTAGAAAAGATAAGGGTACGAGCTGTAGGATTTGACCATATCAGCAGTCTGAGAATTTGACATTAGTGCTTGATCAGATTCAAGAAGACCGGAATTGTTCACAAGGTTTCTGTAATATGAATTGTCAAATCTAGTAACGGATTGAAAGTCCAAAGGAGCAATCTTGCTGTTGGATCCATCTGTGTTAGGACAAGTGCTTTGCAAATTCGACAACATTGAAGAATCAAGGTTTGGGTCTGGCTTTCCCGAGTTTTGGAAGTTGAAAAGTCTCCTTTTGAATGTGAAACATTGAGCATAACCTATGGTGTGTGCTCCTATTATCACAACAAATCGTCGCAGAGTCAGGAATTTTAACAAGGGAATTCACTTATGTCAAGGGACTCAACAATATATAAACATACGTATTATCCTATTTGCACCATGTAATTTTTCCACAAAGAGGAGTTAATTGAACCCCCTTATGATCATGTAGCTGCACCTCTAACAAGAGAATACAAAACAAAGCCATGTACGTCAAAGACTTGCAAAGAAACATTTTTCCCTTTAAAAAGCTTTTATTGTACAAATTAGTTGGATCATCCATCCAAATGCAAATTAGGTTACTGCCTGAATGATCTTAAATTAAAGTATATGTTTGATCTCTTTTGAGGTGTCTACTAAATTTGAACATTGCTATTTATATTTTGAGCCAGGGAGTTGCTTCCTTGGACATTCTAAGTTCGAACAGAGAGCTCATTACTCTTTGCATCTGAAAGTAATAATCAACAACAACAAAACCCAGTATAAGTTCACTAGTGGTGTTTGAGGAGGGTGATGTGTTATGCAGACCTTACCTCTACATTGTGAAAGTAGAGAAGTTGTTTCCGACAGACTATCGGCTCAAGGAACAGTGAAAAGAAAGCAACAAACAATAATAACAACAACATAACGAAAGCAAACAGCACAACCTGTAAAGGTACCTGAGATTAATAATCAAGAAGATTAAAGGTACCTGAGAGAACAACTACATCCTTAAGATCAAGACCCTTAGCAGTAAACTTGGCAGCGATTTTATCCAGAGGCTCAAAAGGTGAAGGTAATTGTTCATTTGCTGCTTTATCACTTGCACTTAGTCCATCTCGTCGACCAAGTAAAACTGGCCAATATGGTCCTCCTGACTGAAAACGAAGAAAGGAAATCAATATTTGGTTTATTTCTAGGCATTTCAATACTCATCTGCACATAGATCTTGCTTCTTACCATGACAACCACTTCTCTAGCTGCAAGAGTTAATATATCCACACAAGATACAGTTGATGGGCAAGCTCTTTCAAGGTCTGCTTTTATGCTATCTATTATCTCATATCCTCGGGCTGAATTACGATTTGGTAAAGCATTCTTCTCGCCCTTGAAATCGTTCGTGTCATCAAGAAGCACGGATCCATCACAACCCTGTGACAATCATCCAATCTAATAATAAACAAAAGTCACAAAAAGCATAAACTGATACTAATTTTCCACTTTCTAGCCTTCAAATTGGATTAGTTGCTGCATTAGATTTAAATTTAAGTATAGATACCTATCAATGTATTTCAATACTGCGCAGACAATGACATAATAGAAACAATGACAACTTTCAGTAGAGAAATTACATTTACAAAACAGTCGTGAAAGTGCAAACGGAGGAGGGCTGCAGCTATTCTGGAGTCATTACGATAAGCTGACCAAACACCCCAACGAACGATCCTAGGCAAGCTGGGGCATGATCTCTCATAGAAACTGTAATCAAGCTGCCCTACATTTAACGGAGCTAGAATACTGATCACACAGAAGAAAACAGTAAGGTAGTGGAACATATTACGACCCATATCTTTCAAGTATATAATTAAAATCTAAGAATAATATAATTCTGATTCTTGTGACTTGTGTTGTACTGCTTGGATCAATTTATATACGAGAAAAACTAAGTCACATTAGTGGACTTAAGAGTGGGGATACCACTATGCACATGACAGCTTAATGGACCTGTAAGCACTCCAATTTTATACAACAAGAAGTTATTATTTACTAAGGTCAGTGCTGAATGAAGTTATCCACTTTGACATTTATTAACCTGTAGTACATTAGACAAAAAGCAGCAAAAATATTTAATAGAGTTGTTGATATTGCATCATTCCAAAAGAAGTTCCCCCGACCAGGCATCAACCCGCTGATATAATTCAAAGCCAAAGAGTTGAAGTATCAAAACACCTTTGATTTCGAAGCATCTGTGTAATGCAAGAACTAAGGTCTGCGTACTCCCCAGATCCCACTTGTGGGATTTTACTGGATCGCTGTTGTTGTTGTTGTGTAATGCAAGTACTAAAGAACAGTCTGCAGATAAAATCAGCTTTTTCTAGCACATACTACATTGTTGAAATTTAACATGTAACTGTTAAAGAATAATTTTAAGGACTGATTATTGACGGCCTGGTTGATCAATAACCGACGAAGTTGGATCTTGTTGACTGTTCAGACACCAAATGTATTGCTGTTGCTTACTAAAGAATAAGCAATCACCATGAATCAAGTTACAGCACTGTACCTGAAAACATGTTGGTGAATTCCTTTGATCAAAATATATGTATTGGTAATTTGGAGTACCCTATCAAACTGCATAGTTTTCTATCACATTGATCCTGTCAATAAGACAAGATTTTCCAGAATATCCATATCAGACATTTTTTGTTTCCTGAATCGGTAGATTAAATTATGAGACAAATAAGTTCCTTAAGAAGTAGACTTTCATTTTTTTCTCTTAATCTCTTTAGACCTTTTTACTACATCTTTACTGAGTCGAGAAAAAATATATTGTAATTTAAAGCAAATCATTTCTGTTCTACTTAGAACAGATGTAAATCTCCTTTTACTTTTGCTCCTAAGAAGATATGAAACAGGCATCAAATAACACAAAGGAACAACATTTAGAATCAGTGAAAACAACTACAGGTTAAATAGATTAAGTGATCCCATATCTGATAGTCTAACACTCTAATCTAACATATATCTACATGTATTAACACATGGATTGGGACGTTAATACTACCATTATAGTCCATAAGTTATTGAGTCATATTTGAATACTAAATCCAGATTTTATTCTTATATGCTATCAGTGCCTCTTTCATCTTTTCTTTAGCTAAGGGTCTATCGGGAACGACCTCTCTGCCCGTCCGGAATGGGGGTAAGCTGCCTACATCTCATCCACCCCAGACCCGTGGGAATGCATTGGGTTGTTGTAATCCAGATTTTATTCAGAAGGGTATGTAGTGTTACAAGCACGTCTTTCGGCTACAACAATAAGTCCGAGCTTTAAACCAGATAAGTTTATACCACCTTTTGGAATAAGCAATGGTCTGGTTATTAGAAAATTAGTATTTAAGGATATCAAACTTGGGTATCTATGACCTAAATCAGCCATTATTCGATGTACTTGAAGTGGAGATCATTACAGAAGTATTTCCTAATAACATAAGTTGAGTAGATGACAAAGAATTGATGATGAAAGTCCACTTATCAAATGAGATGGAAACTAATACTATAACAGATTACAACATGTGCTTAAATTCCATTTCAATATTTAATTGAAACAGTTACAAATAGTGCACTACTATACTGTCATCGCCACGCTTTTCTATTAGTTTTAACTAGTGGAAAACACAAAATATAACAAGTAATGCCATTGCTTAATAATATAAGCACAGCATTACATGTATCTGTGGGTATTATATGCATAAACATAATATACAAATTGTATCGACAAGGGTGGCATCAATTAAAAAGCTTAATTTGAATTTTGTATTCTGTTAGTGGTTCAATTAGCTATTGATGTGCACTTCTTCATTCCACTACGTCCAAGATGTTGTTTTTCATTGGAAAACCGACATTAAAGGGATTAGACTAATGAATCACAGAACAAATGTTATTCTAAGTTAAACTAATTACTTTCTTTCACATCCATACATCAGACATTATAATTAAACATAAGCAACCGTTCTATTACAGCTTATTTGGATGGTTGTTACTCTTGTATCGTATTGTATTGTTTTTACCAAACAATGTTTATTTTAATTGTTTAGTTAAAATTGGTTGTATTGTATTGTTAAATCTATTGTTCCAGAATAATGAAAAGTCTCATTTTTTTTAAACAACCGATTTGATGTGGTGGGAACGTTTCCTATTTTTCTTTCTAATTATGCCCTAACTTATTACTTTATAATTCTATTTTACCCTTTATCTTTTTTATTTTAAATAATAGCAAAGTCTCTTTTTCACATAATTCTGTAATAGAATTCTACGTGAAGTCTAATAACCGATATAAATTCTCAAGACGACATCCCAAATATAACCTATATAATAACCTACATACGAAAAAAACTCATTTTGTTCTTCTGCCGCTTCTCCATACTCTTCAATTAAAGGTTTTGTTTTACTTTTGTCCGAATGGAGTCTACTTAACATTTTTTAAAATTTTTATTATTATGATCTAATTATAAATATAGTGTACTTATTTTTTAAATATTATTAACTATTTCAACTAATTTCAATAGAATTTGCATGAATTTAATTGCTTAATTTATATATAAGACATAATTAGTGATTAATTAGTATAAAGTGATTTTATTAAATAATTATTATGTGTAATTCTTGATAAATTAAATATTTAAAACAATTGATGGTATTTTAGTAAACTTACTAGTTAAAGTACAGTACGATACAGTCAAACCAAACAACAAAATATTATTTAACAACAACAACTCATTGTAATCCCACTTAGTGGGGTCTGGGGAGGGTAGTGTGTACGCAGACCTTACCCCTACCCTGGGGTAGAGAGACTGTTTCCAAATAGACCCTCGACATCCTTCCCTCCAAGAACTTCCCATCTTGCTCTTGGGAAGACTCGAACTCACAACCTCTCGATTGGAAATGGAGGTTGCTTACCATCATAGAGACTGTTATTTAACAACAACAAACAATACAATCTGCCCGAACATTATATTCATAAAACGATTATGATACAATACAATATGGTACATTATAAAACGATGGGGATCAATGATCCAAACAGAGTGTTTGGTAAATGTGAAGTAGCACTGGAGTTTAAAAAGAAGAAAAAAAACAAATGACAAATTAAAAAGGGAGGAAAAAAAAAAGAACTAACATGGTGATTCGGGTTATTATAGTCAGGATCCGACTCCTAGAGTTCATAAAGATTGAATATGGAAGATGAAAAAAATAACATCAGAGCAGAACAGATTACCTAGAGATGAACTGAGATAAGAAAAGGGGGAAAAAAGAACATAATTTAGCCCATGCAGGTCTCGAACCTGCGACCTTCGCGTTATTAGCACGACGCTCTAACCAACTGAGCTAATGGGCCACTGCTGTTTCCATCTTTACTTAATAAATATATCTTAAACTTCCTAAGCTCTCGGCCTTAATATGCCTCCTGGGATATCATTATCAATGGTCATATGTCGCTCCTGTCTTGGTTATCTTTTTAAACAGATTGATGGAAACGTGAAGAAATTCCAGATTATAATGAATACTTCCAAATATTATGTTTTTGAACTGAATTTGTTTTAAGATATCTGATATTTTAAGAAACCAAGAAGTTATTTATTAATGTATATTTTTTCCAAATATATCCCTACAACTCCAATTAGGGGTCGTTTGGTATGAGGTATAAGGGTGGTATAAGAATTAATACCACCTTAATACTCTGTTTGGTTAGCAAATCAGGTATAAGTTATACCGGTGTTAATTTTAACACCGGTATAACTTATACCTCACAGATGGTGGGGTAATTAGCACCGGTATAACTTATACCTTGCTCTTATAAATTATTCAATTGTCATTCTTAATACAACATACCAAACAATGAATAAACAACAATCCCAGCACAATTAATCCCAGCATAACTTATCTCATTATAACTTATACCGATATAACTTATACCGGTATAACTCATATTCCAACCAAACGACTCTAGTGGAGTGATAGTTAAATAAAGTGTAAGAGAGAGATGAAAGATAGTTTAGACAAACACCTTTATGATTAAGTCTCAAGAAATGTGTAAGAACATTTAAAAAAACAAATAATATGGATTGAAGGGAGTAAACGTTAGAAGCTATATGTTCTAGAGGCTTATCATCAATTGGAACACTAAGTTAAAATTTTAAAAGAGATTTTTGTGAATCAAAATCTTCAATACCTGGGAAGTTGGATGAATTCCGGAATAGAAATTGCAACCATTGGTTATATACATAAATTCAAATATGATCCTGTTTTAGGACCCGTTTGACTATAAATTTTGCCAAAATAAATTTGGATCTTACTTGACAAATACATGTTTGGCCTTAGATTTTGCCTATATTTTGGCAAAATTTCAAATCCCAAAACCAGCGCCATAAAAATTGCTCTAAACTTTTATATTTTATAAAAGAGCTCACCATTTATTATTTTGTAACAATGTTGTTTTGTCTTTAAGGTCATCTGATAGTGTATCATGTAGTTCATTATAAAAATAATAATTTTATATCAAATTTATATATGTTCAGGACTATGGTTTAGAATAATATAATGAATGTTATTGATAATGATACTGTTGGGTATTGTGATAGTTTTTTGAACTTGTGGGTATAAGTCATGTTTCATGTTTTTCCAAAATAAATTTGGGAAATATATTTTAAAAATTGATGTCCAAACACATTTTCATCTTCAAATTAAACTTCACCAAAATTAGATTTTTCAAACGCTAGCTTAGAGTACAGTGAATTTCTGCATATTTGCTTCTTTTAGTTCTTTCTAACCTTAGCAATGTCGCAAATATTAGGATTGATCATTAAATTACCGCTACATGCTATATTGCTAATGCACCCCTGGCCTGAAAAACAAGAGTCAACGTTGTGGAATAAAAGGCAAAATACCTCATTTTGCTCGATCTCTTTCATGATTTAATCTAAGTTTTTCTTTCTTCCTTAAACAGTATATATGAGTCGCTAGTCATCTAAATTTGTTATACCGATATTTATCTCTGCTGTTGGACTCGGGAAGCAATCGCATATAAATGGTATATACATCAACGGAGGGAATCATTTCTCTGTTGGGAAACGTGTCAAGCTAATAGGAGGGAAAAAATATTTAGGAGAGAAGCAATAAATTGCATAAGACAAGACAAGACAAGATTTACGTGGTTCGATAATTTTTGCATACTCCACGGCTACACAATTTTTGCATAAGAATAACTCTTTATTAACTTAAGAGAGAAAGAAAAAGTTTTGGGATGTTCTACAAATGGAAGTGTAAGGCCCTTATTTATAGGCATTTGAATGTCCTGCCAAGGTAAGTGTTTATACCATAAGAATGCTGATGTAAGCGCTTACATCATAGGAATGCTGAGGTAAACACTTACATCACAAGAATGTCGATGTAAGCGCTTACATCATATTTCATCACTTTTTGATTTTTCTTTCTTTTGTCTACTTTCATATACAACAATAGGTTTGTTCCTATCAATCTCCCCCTCAAACCTATGTTACATCAAGAAAGAAAAAAAAATAATTTGCTATTCTCTGGTGGCGCCTTCACGCTATCAGTCTTGAAGGTTAACTGAGGCAGCGCACAGCCTCAGTTTGTCAACACCGACAACTTTGGTCATTATGTCTGACGGGTTCTTTGATCCTGGTATCTTTTGCAGGGAAAGAGTTTCTTCAATTATCAACTCTCGGATATGATGATACCTCAACTGGATATGCTTCGATCTTACTTGAAACACTAGATTCTTGGCAAGATGAGTTGCACTCTGGCTATCGCTGAAAAGCTCACAATTGTCCTGCTCTTTACCTAGCTCTTTAAGAAAATTCTTGAGCCAAATCATCTCTTTTCCAGCTTCTGAGATTGCCATGTACTCTGCTTTAGTGGTAGATAGAGCAACATTTTTCTAAAGTCGGACATTCAACTAACAGCAGTACCACCTAAAGTGAACATGTAGCCAGTGGTACTTTTTCGACTATCCAGATCGCCGCCTAAATTTGCATCAACAAAACCTTGTAAGATAATATTGCTCATTTTAAAACAAAGTGTCATACCTAAGGTGCCTTTGAGATATCACAATATCCATTTTACACCTTCCCAATGCTCATTTCCTGGATCTGATATGTATCTACTGACAACTCCAACTGCATTGGCTACGTCAGGTCTAGTACAAACCATAACATATATCAAACTTCCTATTGCTGAAGCATACAAAACTTTGGACATGTACTTCCTTTCTTCATCTGTCTTGGGTGATTGGTCCTTTGACATATTAAGATGACTTCCAAGTGGAGTGCTTCTGGTCTTTGCATCATGAAGACTGAACCTTCTTAGTACCTTCTGTATGTACTTTTCGTGAGACAACTTTAAGGTTTCTTCCGACCTGTTTCTGCTAATCCTCATCCCAAGCATTTGCTTAGCTGTTCCTAAGTCTTTCATTTCAAACTCCCCCGCCAGTTGTTGCTTAACCAAATTGATCTCATTTATGCTAGATCCTGCAATTAGCATATCATCAACGTACAACAGTAAAATGATATAGGATTCATCAAGATTTTTGATATAATAGCAATGGTCCATCTCACATCGTGTGAAACCATTTTTATGCTTGAATCCATCAAATTTCTTGTACCATTATTGGGGAGCTTGTTTCAAACCATATAAACTCTTCTTCAACTTACACACAAGGTTTTCTTTACTAGAAACTTGAAAACCTTCAGGTTGCTTCATGTAGATATTTTCATCAAGGTCACCATGCAAGAAAGCAGTTTTAAAATCTAGCTGCTCCAAATGCAAATTTTTTGCAGCTACTATACTTAGCACCAACCTGATAGTAGTTAATTTGACTACAGGAGAGAAGATCTTGGTGTAGTCAATTCCTTCCTTCTGCTGAAAGCCTTTTACTACTAATCGTGCTTTGTATCTCTTCTTACCATCATGCTCTTCCTTGACTCTGTACAACCACTTGTTCTGCAATGCCTTCTTTCTTTTTGGTAACTCCATAAGTATCCATGTTTTATTCTTTTGAAGAGAATTCATCTCTTCTTTCATGGCTAGCTTCCATTTATCAGAGTCTATCACCTGCATTGCTTCAACAAAATTCTCTGGTTCTCCAACATCAGTTAGAAGTAAATAGTGAAGAGAGAGAGTTAACCTATCTGGAGGATTCATGACTCTTTTAGATCTCTTCAATATAGGTTCATGAGTAGCAGAATCCGAATTTGATTCAGGTCCTGATTCCATATTTGGTTCTGCATTTGATTCTATCTCTGGTTCCGGTTCTGATTCTGATCCAGGTTCGGTTTCTAGTTCTTCTTCAAATTCGGCTTCTAGTTCTTCATCTTCAATTTCAGAATCAGTTGTAATCCCTCTAGCCACTTCATTTTCTGAGATTTCTTCTAACTCAATTGTTTCATACATTGTCTGTTTGCTGGTGTTGGTTGGTTCTACTTCAAACGTGTCCTTGTACATCACATTTTCATTAAATGTGACATTTCTGTGTCTTAGTATCTTTCTATTTTGATCATCCCAAAACCGATAACCAAAATTATCATCACCATAGCCAATAAAGAAATATTTTTTGGCTTTAGGATCAAGCTTGTCTCTATCATTAGAGTTTACATGCACATAAGCAACACAACAAAAAAATTTCAGATGTGAGAGAGTTACCTCCTTTCCTGTCCATACCTCCTCAGGAATTTCAAAATTCAGCGGTACAGAGGGTCCCCTATTTATGAGGTAAGTTGTCGTGTTAACAACCTTGGCCCAAAAATACTTCGGCAATCCGGAGTGTATTCTCATACTTCTCGTTCGTTCATTCAGGGCTCAGTTCATCCTCTCAGCAACACTATTTTGTTCCGGTGTTCCAGGAACTGTCTTGATCATTCTGATCCCATTCTCCTAGCAAAATGCTTTGAACTCTTAGCTATCATACTCTCCTCCATTGTCAGACTTCAGATATTCTAACTTTAGACTTGTCTGATTTTCAACTTCAGCTTTCCATCTTTTAAAGGTAACAAACACATCAGATTTATTTTTCAGAAAATAAACCCATACCTTTCTTGTGGAATCATCAATGAAGGTGACATAATAGCGTGAGCCTCCTAGAGAAGTTACAGGAGCTGGTCCCCACACATCTGTATGCACTAGTTCGAGCTTCTCTTTCTTTGGCGTCCTTCCCACTTTTGAGAAACTAACTCTCTTTTGTTTCCCGTAAATGCAATCTTCGCACAAACCTAATTCAACATATTTTAGGTTTGACAACTTTTCTTTGGATACCAAAAACTTCATTCCCTTATCACTCATATGCCTGAGCCTCCAGTGCCACAATATTGTATCACGACCATGATCAACTGTTGCTATAGTATCTCTTTCTATTGCAGTTGCATACAATGTTCCCCTTTTGAATCCTCGTGCCACAACCAAATTTCCTTTGGTTATCTTCCACAATCCGTTGCCGAATGTTGTTTTATATCCTTCACCGTCAATCTGACCCATAGATATCAGATTTTTCTTAAGGCCAGGAACATGTCGTACATTTTGCAATTTCCATAGCGTGCCTTGCGAAGTCTTTATATGAACTTCACCTTTTTCCGGCAATGTTGAGAGGTTCGCCGTCTGCTAGATAAACTTTTCCAAATTTTCCAGCATTATAATTATGCAATAATTCTTTGCATGATGTAGAGTGAAAGGATGCACCTGAGTCCAGAATCCAAGATTCGGCTGGAATGTCTGCACAACAAATTAGTGCATCACCGACTTGTTCAGCAATTACATTTGTTGACTTTTATTCCTTCTTCTTCTTTGGTTCTCTACACTGGCTATTGTAGTTACCCTTTTTATTGCAATTCCAACAGGTAATGTCCTTGCAATTTTTGGATTGTCCTCTTCTCCTTGACTTTGATCTGCCACGACCATGACTCTGTCCTCTTTGGTTGATTCTCCCCTGCTTTCGGTACTAAAAGCAGATCCTGGGGAATCACTTGATTCTCTTCGGCGAATATCTACGCTTAGAACCAAGTCTCTAATATCATTCAATTTGAGTTTAGTACTTCCTGATGAACTGCTAACTGCAGTTACTGTTGCAGACCAACTCTCCGGTAGAGATGATAGTAGAATCAATGCCCTGATTTCGTCATCAATTGTTATATTAACATAACTCAACTGAGTTAATATTGTATTAAACTCATTGATATGTTCCGTGACTGATCCACCTTTTGTCATCTTTAAGTTGAACAATCGACGCATCAAATAGACTTTATTTGAAGCATATGGCTTCTCGTACATATTTGATAACGCCTTCATCAGGCCTGCATCGGTCTTCTCGTTAATGATGTTAAATGCCACATTTCGTATTAGCGTCAAACGAATCATACCAAGAGCTTGACGATCTAATAGATCCTAATCTGCTTTGGCCATAGTCTCCGGTTTCACCTCGGTGAGAGGTAAGTGTAATTTTTTCAAGTACAAATAATCCTCTATTTGCATTTTCCAGAATCCAAAATCTTTGCCATTGAACTTGTCAATCTTAACCTTCCCTTCTTCCGATTCCATTTTTCATAAAAAAACAATTTATGTGAATAATAACGATGATTAATAGTATCGCACTATTCTTGTGAATACTACCTGCACCAATACTGTACTTTTCTACCAGAAATACACTGTCTGTGCTCTGATACCAGTTGTTGGGAAGCGAGTCAATCTAATAGAAGGAAAAAGAATATTTAAGAGAGAAAAACAATAAATTGCACAAGACAAGACAAGATTTACGTGGTTCGGCAATTTTTGCCTACTCCACGGTCACACAAAGAATAGTTATTTATTAACTGAAGAGAAAAACAAGAAGTTTTGGGATGTTCTACAAATGAAAATGTAGACCCCTATTTATAGGTATTTGAATGTTTTGCCGAAGTAAGCGGTTACATCAAAAGAATGTTGATGTAAGCGTTTATATCATAGGAATGCTGAGGTAAGTGCTTACATCACAAGAATGTCGACGTAAGCGCTTACATCATATTTCATCTCTTTTTAATTTTTCTTTCTTTTGTCTACTTTCATATACAACAATAGGTTTGTTCCTATCATTCTCATCTAGCCCTACCTACCCTATATCTTCGAGGGAAAGGCTGGCACTGAAAAATAATAACGTAAACTAGAAGCTGAATCAAAATCTTGGATGTATAATAGAAGCTGAATCAAAATCTTGAATGTATAATATCTGATGAAAGAGGGATTGGAGGACAAAAACAAGTTAATAGTCTCAAGGGAAAGCCATGACCTTAGTCATGGTCCATAGGCCTATATATTACTCTACTATATATGTTGTTGAATGAATCAATGCTCAAAACAGTTAGAAAAACTAGAACATAACATTATTTTCTCGACTCTTCAAAAATTAACTCTGAAATCCAAAAACTCTATTTTCTAATGAATAGAGCATAGTAGCCAACAGAAAATTGATCAAAAGTTCAACTAGGCAACATGTACTCTGGATTGAACATTAGTACTACTGAGAGGCTTCCCTCTTCCCATGGTAAAACCTCTAGTTCCATCTGGCATTCTTGGCCCTTTTGTAACCTGTCTCACTGCTCCTTCACTTAGGCTAGGACTACTGTTGCATTGTGGAAGTGCAGCAAGCAGTCCTCGTCCACCATAAATTTGAGTACGCGATCTTAATTTCCCACGCCCTTTATTCCATGCTTTCTTGTTTGTTGCCATGCTTTCTTCTACCTAGCATTTGTAATAACACAAGTTTAGCTTCCAAGGATAAGCTAGGTTTCCTGCTACGACATGTTAAAATGCTTCTTTATATTGGAAGTGTATATATGTTAAATCCTTAATAACACCAACAACATTGCAGCTTCAAGATATCAGAAGAGAAAGTAGTAATCTTTTGTATAGTTTATCCATGACATTACTTACATTATTGCCATCAGAGTCTTCAGTAAATTCAGAATCTTCATCATCAAAACACCCATCAAAATCCGACTTCCTGCTCTTTAGAACAGACTTTGGCTGCAAAATATAAACACCATTTTTTAAAATTAATCAAGGGAGTAATGAGCATAATAAAGCACACTGTGTAAACAAAAGTGATTAGAGAGAGGAGAGAGTAAAATCAGACTTACTGAACGTCTAAGAAGCAATCTCACTCTTAGGCCCTTTCTCCAGTTCCTTTCATCATTTAACTTCTCTACCTGATTAATTAGTTCCAAAACTAAATAGATTTAACTTAAAGGTAAAACAAGAAGTTAATATTTGGAGCTCAAGTTGTATTGACATACTGCTCTCTCTGATGCTTCAGGATTCTCAAACTCAATCAGTGCATGGAGCTTTGTAGCAAAATTAACAAGAACCAAAAACAAAATGAGATTTACTTCTTAAGGGTGCAGATTATGTTGTTAATAACAGAGATTTAATTTCAGTTCGTCTTTAATACCTTGTTGCTAATGCCAATGTCTCCTCTAGCACGCGACGAGTTTGGATCCTGGGGATGGCATACACGGATGGTTTTGACACTTGAATAGGAAATACAACAAGTCAGTTTAATTTGCTACAGAAGAAATATAGTTAAGATACAAAATTATAAAAATAAAGGGGCAAGATATCACCTTCCAGCTACCTTGAATATTTTCTCAATGTTGTGATGAGAGTGATCATCTGGTAAATTCTCAGCAACAACTGTTCGTAACTATAAAAAGAAAAAATTAGAAAACAAAGGGCATTAGCACTTAAAAATGAACCTACTCAAAACTATAGAGTAAAGATATGAGTGAATATGTGTACCTGTAAATCTTCTTTATCCTTATCAGTAAATGGAATTCTTCTTTTAACCTTCTTGCCATCATTGCTTACAATCTTCATTCAAGTAAATAAAATCTAAGTCGTTTATCGATGTTCATAAGGAAATTAATACATATAAATGAAAATGGAAATTATAAAATTACCAGCTTTGTAGAGGACAGGAGTGCATGAGCAAGTGTCTGCTGGTTGGTGATGAGGGACTTGATTTTCTTCGTAGTTGAAACAGAAGAAATTGGGACTGCAGTAAAACACATGTTAAAATTTAAAAAAAAAAAAAGGATATTAAAACAAGATTGAGAAAGTACTTATACTCACCAAAGCCTTCGGGGTCCTTATTCATCTGTTTCAATAAGTTCTCATTTGCCAGCAAGCTCATGTCGCTAAGTTGGTATTCAACCTGTATAAATATATTAACCATCAGATTATGGAGGCAGAAATGTGGAAAAATGAAAAGAAACAAAAACTAATAAGCCTGCAGAAACGAACCATGCTAGAGAAAGATTTTTAGTAGAAATTGCAATATTGAGGTCTAGGTTTTTATTATATATGCAGACACCTCACATTGATTCAACAATTAATAAATGGAGTCCATGTATTGTATTTCACTCCTCTCAAACAATTCATTTTCTCCTCATGTGACTGATTGGACGACAAGGACGTAATTTGGGACGTCAAAATGAGACCTTTTGAATGTCAAATTACAAAGGATCTTTGCACAAATAGCCGGTCATATTCACTGTTAAATAAGACCTTTGAATGTAAAATTATGCATGTATTATACCTTCACCGACTATTTTTAGCTTAAGCGGTTAGATGGGCAGCCATGTAGGTTAATTCTTCAATTACAAACTCAAATAACCACCCAATGGCACGGTGGAATGCTAAAAGTTGTTTCATCCTTCATTAGAGGTCTCGTGTTTAAGCCTTGAGAATAAAATTTCCCTCGGTAGGGAGCTCTAAAATCTTTCTATGACGCAAGTGTGGATTAGTCGGACTAGTAGGTTTTGGACACGAGTGGAGGAAAAAGTAAAAAAAAAAACAAACCCAAGTAGCAAAATGTTTCTACATGCAAGATTTAAAGGAAAGAAGAATTTAATATAAGATCAAATCAGGATCAGAGTAACCAGGGAGCTAGAAACCGACTTACGGATTCGGCTGAACCCAATAACTTTTGTCCAAACCATGTATTTGTCTTTAGAAATTAATCAAATATGTACAGTTTATTAATTTTAGCACTCAATAACTTAAACAGATTAGATTCCTGAATCCATAAACTTGTAATCTTGGCTACGCCTCTAAATGCAACACCAATCAAGAAGTAAAAATTAAATTAAAATAAAAAAATCAATACCTGTTTAATGATCTTGTTCTTGACCTCTTCAGGAAGGACATCTTTCTGAGTCTGGCCTACAGCAGAGAAACTTTGATTGGGAACATAGGAGATAGTATCTTGATCACCTACATATAACCAATCAGAAGCAGCAGTACCACCAGAAAGATACTGGAAATATGGGTAAAAGTAACTTGAAATTGGGGTTGTAGTAGTATGGGATCTTGGCACAAACTCAGGGGCTTGGACATTGAATTTAAAAGAAGCAGTATCCTCCTTATTATTATTTTTATTACTACTGGTTTTGCTAACATCCTTAGTTTCAAATTGTGTAGTTTCTTGAATACATTCATCAACTTTCTCAGGACGTTGCAGTTGTGCCATTATTAATTAAAATTTTCAGTTTTGTTTTTCTTCTTTTCTTTTTATCTATCAATTTTTCTTGAAGATTTATGAACATACTATTCATATTATAGTGTTCTCTCTCCTTTGAACTTGTCGAGTGGAAGACCGAAATAGTTGCTAGAGTCTCTCCATAAGTTAAGTAACAGCATACGACCCAGCTACTGAAACTTCATTTTTGGGCGGGTCAAGGGGAAGTACAATAATGAGGCCTCACACTTGGACAAATATTAAAGTTTGTACAAAATGTTTATAGAAACAAATTAATATTGGTAAATGACATGAAGTTTTTACAGCAACATCCAAGTTAATATTTTGCAAACACATAGTTAATATTTTCTCTAAGTTGAATTAACCCATATTCCTTATAAATAACAATACTACCATGTGAAGTAAAGGGATTTATAGGATAATACTATACTAAGGGGTCGTTTGGTATGAGGTATAAGGAGGTATAAGGAGGTATAAGGGTGGTATAAAAATTTAATACCACCTTAATACTTTGTTTGGTTAGTTAACCAGGTATAAGTTATCCCGGTGTTAATTTTAACATCGGGATAACTTATACCTTATAAAAGGTGGGGTAATTAGCACCGGTATAACTTATACCTTCTTCTTAGAAATTATGCAATTGTCATTCTTAACACAACATATCAGACAACGAATAAACAATAATCCCAGCATAACTAATCCCGGCATAACTTATCCCAATATAACTTATACCGGTATAACTTACACCGGTCTAAATCATATTCCAACCAAACGACCCCTAAAGGGTCGTTTGAAAGGGTGGGTGTATTTGTAACGATGAGATTAATTATGCTGCAGTTAGTTATACTGAAATTATTTCTTATCGACTGTTTGTTTTTTGTGTATTCAAAATAACATGCACTGCATTATTATTTTAAAAAATAATTTGTTTACAAAAATACCCTCCAACGCTTTGGAAAAGTTTTTAAAAGGGCAATTTTATCTTTATACATGCTTATCCATATATTAAAAACTATGGTAATGCCAATGTCATGGTTTGCTATGTATAAGAATAGTACTGAATATGATATATAACTAATACAAGTATTAGATATACATAGGTTGAAAATACTAATAAACAAGAGATTAATAATACCAAAGCTAATTACGTATATTATTTTTCCTAATACATCCTACCAAACAATTCCTAAAAGCATCAATTATGATAAGAAGAAAGACGACGCTAACTCTTTTCACATGTGTAATCTACTAGAAATATTCAAGGTCTTTCATTAAAATTTTGGCTTGACCACCAATTTAGTAAAAATGGTGTGAGGTGGCCACTATTTAAAGTTGTATTTATTTTTTATCCAATAATTCTAATGTTAAGCAAAAATAGATACTACTCAATTAAAATTAATATGAAAAAATATTTTTACCCTTTCTTCCATTTCTTTTCTTCCCAAGCCCTCGCTTCTCTCTCGGTTTATTAAAACCTTTTATCAAAAGTTCATAACTCTCACTTCTCTCTCCAGAACTTCATCTTGTTATTTCTCACTATTCCCAAATGCAGTAATTCTTTTTCATCTTCTTTGCATCTGTTGAATCAAGAGATGTGAAAAGCTAATTATGTGTAATTAGTTAGTGTTAGTTAAATACAATTAGAATGCTAAGTAGTTGGGTAGTATAAATATGTACAGTATGCTTCCATTTTCTAGTTAAGAAAAAATAGAGCACAACCGCTCTTCTCCTTCACTCTGCTTCTTCCTTCTTCCTTGAGCTTCACTGCCATGGCTAAGAGATGATCTCTCAAATTTATCCTGGTATCAGAGCTTGAGTAAATGATCTAGATTACTTCAGTTCAACTCTCAATTCATCTCTCTTGACTATCCCTGCCAGCTACTCATTTGAGTTTGAGCAATTGCTTCGATTCCCAAATTTTAGGGTTAGATCGACTTGTGCAATTGACATTTGTGCGATATAGATATCTGTTAGCAATGGCGGTTACTGGAGAAAAAAATAATTCGACTCACGTAGAGGCAGCAGCTGAACCAGTGACTGCACCAGTGGTCGATCAGCATCACCCGTTATTCCTGCAACCAAGTGACACTCCAGGTAGTTCTCTCATCTCTGTTAAGCTTACAGGACCTGAGAATTACACCTTGTGGAGTAGTACTATGCGAGTTAGCCTGTTAGGCAAAAGTAAGCTAGGGTTTGTAGATGGAAGATATCCGAAAGAGAAATTTCCTCCAATTCTTCATGAACTTTGGGAAAAATGTAATGCTATAGTTCTATCATGGATTATAAACTCTGTGAGTGCTGAATTGCTTAGTGGCATGGTTTATGCTTTAAGTGCACACAAAGTGTGGATGGATCTCAAAGAAATATTTGATAAGGTCAATGGCTCTAGAGTATTATATTTGCACAAACAAATTGCAACTCTGACCCAAGGATTATCTACTGGGTCTGCCTATTTCTCAAAATTGAAGGAGCTATGGGCAGAATTTGATGCTCTTATGCCGTGTCCTGGCTGTGGTTGTGAAGAATTGAAGAAGTATGTTGAACATTTTGAGTACCAAAGGTTGTTACAGTTTCTTATAGGTCTAAATAAAACTTATTCTCAATCGAGCAATCAGATCCTGAACATGTCCCTACACCATCCATAAACAAGGCTTATTCAATGATTATCTCTGAAGAAAGTAGAAGACCATTGTCCCAGTCCTCTTAGATTTCAGAAGTTAATAAAGGTACTGCCTTATTCAGCAACAAAGGAATACCAACTGGGGCTCTAAGGCAGCTGAATACCAAAGGAAATCATGGATAAAATCATAGCTATGTGGGAAATGAAATGACAGCATTGTTCAGTAATAAAGGAAATGCAGGGGCAAGTTATGGTCAATCTGGAGGAGGGAACCATTCAAATCCTGGGTGTAGATCCAAGAGAAACAACCTACACTGTGACTATCGCAACTTCAAAGGCCACACTAGGGAGACTTGTTATAAATTGAATGGATATCCACAAGACTTTAAGTCCAAAAAGAAGGGTGGGTTTGGGAACTCAGCTAACTATGTGTCTGATAATCTCACCATCCCTGCACAAGCAGGTTCCACAACTAATTTTGCAGGAATTTCACAGGTGCAGCAGGTGCAACAAATAAGTCAGAACCTTCAAACTGGAATTCCTTAATTCACTCAAGATCAATACCAGATTCTTCAGCTTCTAGGAAAGCAATCTGAGTGCAATGGATCTGATATGGCAGCAGGTATACCATTCTGTGGTGACATTACTAAAATCCTGACAAAATGGATTGTAGACTCAGGGGCCTCAAGCCAAATGGTGAATGACTCTAGCTTGTTGTTCAATGCTAGATCAGTTAGAAACAAAGGTGGAAAGGTTCACTTACCTACTGGTAGTGTTACTCATGTTAGTCACATAGTATTTGTTGCCTTCTTGAAGGATCTAATAGTGTCTAATGTGATGTATATACCTGACTTCAAATATAACCTCCTATCTGTGTCCAAGATCACAAAGTAAATGAAGTGGATTGTTATGTTCTTTACTAATTTCTTCATTTTCCAGGAGCTCTTCAGTGGACAGGTGAGGGGGATTGGTAGAGAAGAAGATGGACTATATATATTCAACTCTACTCCAAAGAAGTCAGTGGCATTACAAAGTCAGGATCAAGGTTCAGGTTCAGCAACAGATATCTTGAAGTGTCCAAGACAAATAAACTTTGTAAATGCAGTGAAAGTCTCTAATAAAGTAGTAAGTATAGATGTGTGGCATAAGATTGGGTCATGCTCCATTAGACACTCTGCAGAAACTAAAACAATCTTGTGATTTTCAATCTACTGAATGTAGTGGTAAAGGCAAGCAATGTACAGTATGTCCCCTAGCTAAACAAACAAGACTACATTTCCCTCTTAGCTCTACTTCATCTAAGTCATGTTTTCATACAATTCATGCTGATGTTTGGGGACCTTATAGAGTTCCTACCTATGATGGAAAGAGGTATTTTCTGACCTTGGTAGATGATTACTCTAGATATACATGTATCTTCCTTCTACCTACAAAAGCTTAAGTGGTTGTTGCTCTGAGATCTTTTTTTGCTATGATGAAAAATGTTTACTCCTCATATGTTAAGTTCTTTAGGTCTAACAATGGATGTGAATTCTTCAACACTCACATGTCAGAATTACTACAGTCTCATGGAATCATACATCAAAGCTCATGCATCTACACTCCTCAGCAAAATGGAGTCGCTGAAAGGAGGCACAGGTACATTTTAGAAGTTGCTCGAGCACTCAGGTTTCAAGCCTCAGTACCTTTGAAATTTTGGGGAGAGAGTGTGAACACTACTGTATACATCATCAATAGAATGCCTTCACTTGTTCTTCATCACAAAACTCCTTTTGAGATTTTGGTTGGGCACTCACCCACCTTACAACATATGAGGGTGTTTGGGTGCTTAGGCTATGTTACTACAGTTAAAAAACCTGATAAATTTGTTCCTAGAGCTTACCCTGCAGTCTTCCTTGGCTATTCTGCTACACAAAAGGGATATAAAATATTTAGTCTTCACACAAAGGAGTTTCGTGTGAGTAGGGATGTGGTGTTTATGGAAGATATCTTCTCTTTTCAGTTCCTGAACTCATCTCCTTCTCCCTTATTCCCTATCCTGGATGTTTCTACCATTCCATCAGGTAGCTCTGCAAACATTCAACTGCAATCTAGATCTTTTATTCCCTCTTCTCTTGTTCCTTCCCACTCTACTGATCCTTCTATATCTCCTTCTCCTGATATTTCTACTCATATATACCTCGTCGCTGCTGATGATTCTACTGTCCATGATGATATACATGGTTCTTCTCATACTGAGAATCATGATAGTAACAAAAAGTCCTCTAGAGTCAGCTGGCCACCAATATGGCTGAAAGACTATGTAGTTTCTGATAAAGGCAGTGCCCATTGTAGTTATCCAATCTCAAATTGTGTCAGTTATGCCAAGGTGTCACCCTCTTTTGGAGCTTCTTTAGCTGCCTATTCTGCCATTATAGAGCCAAAGTCCTACACTGAGACTCTCAAAGATGCCAAATGGGTTGAAGCAATGAAGAGTGAAATCTCAGCTTTGGAAGATAATCACACCTGGTCAGTGGTTGATCTGCCTCCTGGGAAGGATCCCATTGGTTGTAAGTGGGTGTTCAAGGTGAAATATACTTCCTCAGGTGCAGTGGAAAGGTACAAGGCTAGGCTTGTAGCCAAAAGGTATAGCCAACAGGAGGGGTTGGACTATACTGAGACCTTTTCTCCTGTATCCAAAATGGTTACAGTTAGGTCAGTCCTTGCTTTTGCTGCTGCAAAACATTGGACCATTTCCCATATGGATGGGCACAATGCTTTCCTTCAAGGGGATCTCCTTGAAGATGTTTACATGGAAGTTCGTCCAGGGTTTGCTAGCCAGGGGGAAGCAAAGTGTCTGCAAACTTCATAAGTCTCTATATGGGCTTAAGCAAGACCCTAGACAATGGAATAAGAAGCTGACAGAGGCTTTACTACAACCGGGATTCACTCAAAGTCACTTTGATTATTCATTGTTCACCAGAAAAGTAAAATCTGAGCTAGTAGTGGTACTTGTCTATGTGGATGATTTACTTGTAACTGGGACTAGTCAGAGGATGATTCTGCAAACCAGAAATGATATGAAGTTGAAGTTTAAAATGAAAGACCTTGGTGAGCTTAAATTCTTCCTTGGAATAGAATTTGCTAGATCATCTAAAGGGATTGTGATGAGCCAAAGGAAGTATGCCTTGGAACTCATTGCAAAAATGGGTCTTAGTGGTGCAAAACCTGCTGGAACACTACTGGAAGCAAATATAAAACTTACATCTGAAGAGTATGACAAATTCACTCAAAGTTAGTCTCCTCTTGAAACAGAAGATAAGTTGCTAGCTAATGCTGAAAAATATCAAAGGCTAATAGGCAGATTGCTATATCTTACTATGACTAGAGTGGATATTGCATATGTGATGCAAGTTCTAAGTCAATACATGCACAAACCAAAGCAGTCACACATGGATGATGCATTGCGAGTGGTGAGATATATCAAAAGTTCTCCGGGTCTTAGTGTTCTAATGCCATCTAAAAACTCAAGTAAACTAGTGGCCTTCTGTGATTCAGACTGAGGAGGATGCCTTCAAACCAAAAGATCAGTGACAGGCTACTTGGTGAAGTTTGGAGATGCTTTGATTTCATAGAAGTCAAATAAACAAGATATTGTAGCCAGGAGTTCAGCAGAAGTAGAATTCAGGAGCATGGCTTCAGCAGTGGCAAAACTCACATGGCTTACAGGGCTTTTCAAAGAACTAGGAATGGATGTTGAGCTGCCTATAACCCTTAACTGTGATAGCAAAGCTTCTATTCAAATAGCAGCTAATCCCATATTTCATGAGAGAACCAAACATATTGACATTGATTGTCACTTTGTCCGTGAGAAATTAGTGCAAGTTCTGGTCAAAACACATTATGTATCCACTAAGGAGCAGGAGGCTGATCTTCTAACTAAGAGCCTTGGTCTAATTCAGCATGACTACTTAATGTCCAAGCTAAAGTTGAAAGACATCTTTCAACCTTTAGCTTGAGGAGGGATGTTGAATCAAGAGATGTGAAAAGCTAATTATGTTTAATTAGTTAGTGTTAGTTAGATACAATTAGAATGCTAAGTAATTGGGTAGTATAAATATGTACAGTATGCTTCCATTTTCTAGTTAAGAAAAAATAGAGCACAACCGCTCTTCTCCTTCACTCTGCTTCTTCCTTCTTCCTTGAGCTTCACTGCCATGGCTAAGAGATGATCTCTCAAATTTATAAGCATCGAATACATTGACTCTGATTTCTTGATTTTACATCTTGCATTTTTGTTTTGGATTTCTCACCATCAATTGCTTGTTGTAGAGGTCCTATATCAAAATTAAATATAGATACACACTGCATATATGTCCATCCTTTGTCGGAATAAATGCAAGAAAATGCAAAAAATAATTGTTATCGTCCTAATAATCACATTAACATTAATAATCTTTCGTTAGGTACAAAAAAAGGGAACATGAATTCATGTGTTTGTATCTGGAAAAACTCTATGAATGTCTTTTAGAAGATATTTCATGAAAGAGAAAATGAACTTTTCTAAGTATAAACAATATTATACTGAATTCACATGTAGTCCTGAACTTAGAGTTCCAAGTTCAAAAAAAAGGACATGTAGTCCTAAACTTAGAGTTACAAGTTCAAAAGTTAAGGACATGTCCTTAACTTAGACTTACAAGTTCATAAATTAAGGACAGTTAGTCCTGAACTTAGAGTAACAAGCTCATAATTTAAGGACATTTGGTCCTGAACTTAGAGTTGGAAGTTCAAAAATTAAGGACACTTGGTCCTTATCATAGAGTTACAAGCACAGAAATTAAGGACAGGTAGAGTTACAACCACATAAATTAAGGATATGTAGTCCTGAACTTAGAGTTACAAGTTCAAAAGTTAAGGACATGTAATCCTAAACTTAGACTTACAAGCTCATAAATTAAGGATAGTTAGTCCTGAACTTACAGTAACAAGCTTATTTGTCTCAAAAGTTAAAAGTATACTTTATAAGCTAGAAAACAATCAAAAATATGGGAGGGTAAATCGTAATCAATAATAATAGGCCTAGAGATTTAAGAATGATAACTATGTTGTAGATCTAATACTTAAAATGATATCCTGATCTCAAGAAAAGTTATTCGTCAGAAGTAAGAGATAGAGAGAGAATAAGAGAGAATGAGAGAGTTGTATCATTCAATAGTCGTACTGATGGTTTTTACAATGGGAAGGTCCCCTTTATATAAGGAGGGGCCTTCCTTAAAATAATAATAAAAGTATCGAACGTGGTTGAGGTCCTCCTAGCGAGGACGCCCAGTTCCAAATAGTGTCACCTTCGCCCTCACGTCCGAGCTGTGCCCTTATTGTAGCAGATATATGCTTACTGGGCGTACCCTTTGGCGTAGAGGCGTATAGGGTCAAATTTGACCACATACAGTTAGTCCCTCCGCTCGTTGGGGGCGTATTCAGTAGACGTCTTCAATGGGCGAAAATGCCGACCTCGTCTTCGAAAAATTTAACCTTATTATGAGGGCGATGACATGAGTAGGGGAAATATATGGCGTCGTTGATCTGTTGACACGTGGTCTCCTTTTTAAAATGACGTCACCATCGGCATGCGTCATGATTATACTTGTTCCCGAGGCGTTTCAGGAGATGATTTGACGTTTTGGTTTCCCGCGCCCATTTTGAATCATGCCTCTTCGATTTCCGTGTATATTAGCCCTATAAATAGGATGAAGGTTCAATCTTTTTATCTTTCGAACTTCTGAATTCTTTCTACTTCCCTTTTTATCTTCCTTGCCAAAAATCGCTACTTCGTGTTAAATTCTTCCGTTTCTATTGAAACCACCCTTCTTATTTCAGAGCTTGATTTATATAAAAAATTATTATGGCAAAACATGGGCAAAACAACAAAAAAGCCGAGGGTGACACCCCATCTAGGGTTCCACCATCTTCGGGTGGTGATGGGAAAAAGGCAGAGAAACTCCTCGTCCCACTTAGCATAGATAATGTCCTTCTAAAAGAGATACACGCTCGCAGAGATTTCCCGACCAAGAGCTTGACTCCTTCTTGGGATCACAACGAGCTATTACAATCATATTTGGACGACCTGCGAGAGGCGTACCAGATTCCAGACCACGTGGTGATGGAGCCGGCCGGGACGGACTATGCCAATGTGCACCGGCCGGGATATTGCACATTTTATGAATATATGTTCTTGATCGGGTATGGCCTCCCAGTTTATCCCCTCGTGGAGGAGCTCTGCCGCTTTTACAACGTGTGCCCGGCTCAGCTCACTCCCTACACTTGGAAGGTGTGTCGTATTATGACCACATACGCGGCCATGGCCGAATGCAACATTTTGGTCCACAACCTCTTACAATTATTCAGCCCTGGTTACATGAGGGGTACTATGTTGCAACTAAAAAGCTGTGGCACGAGGGGCCTGGTCGTTAAGGCCGACGACAAGGCGGCTGAAATTGAGGCTCTTAAGTAGGCTGCTGTGTCCAGGTCCGACGACGGTGTGCCTGGTGAGGCACGGGACATGTGGGTGTACGTCGAAGCCAAGCTGGTCATGTTCGAGGAGTTGCTTGCTGCAGGCCGAGCCACTGAGGCGAAGGTAAAGGACCAGCGGTGTTTAGCTCGGGTTGCCCGAGAAGCCTGTGGATACAATTTTGATTCCCCAGACTGGGCGGGCTATAATTCCGAAGACGTTAACCGTCTGGCTTCCGGGTCCTAGATCTCTGCAGCTTATCAAGTTGAGGGCGGCAACGAAAAAGATGACGGACCGGCAGGCAACCGCGGACTGGGCAGCGGGCCATGCTAGACTTGTACTTATTTTGTTTTTGTTGTTTTATGGAGATGTAAATAGATCCTGTTGTACATGTATATTTTTCTTGATGATAATAGAAGTTACCCTTTTGCTGTTTCTTTTCGTACCTTTTATTTTTGGTATCTCGACTCCGCAGAGTGGATGCTTGTTTGTTTATTTGTAGATTTTTTTTAGTGTGCTTCTCGAATGTTGCCTTGTCTGTTGCTTACGTGATTTGCACCATAATCGGACAGAGTTGGCGATCGATAGTTACGGTTGCCTTAACCGTGATATTGTCGATGGTCCTGGCTATGTGGTAACTTCGACTGTTGTCGAGTTATTTTATTTGTCGTAATCGAGCTGGGTCGACTTATTGACGATGGTGGCCTTAGCCATTTACACATTAGAGATGGTCGTATCCATGTACGTGACTTCGACTGTCGTCGAGTTTGTTTGTCGCAGTCGAGTTGGGCTGACTTATTGATGATGGTGGCCTTAGTTTTTTACACGTTGGAGATGGTCGTAGCCATGTACGTGAATTTGACTGTCATCGAGTTTGTTTGTCGTAGTCGAGCTGGGTCGACTTATTGATGATGGTGGTCGTAGCCGTTTACACGTTGGAGATGGTCGTAGCCTTCATACATTGGAGGTGGCCGTAGCTTTTCATGTGTTGGCGCTGGCCGTAGCCTTTCATACATTGGAGATGGCCATAGCCTTTCACACATCAGCGATGGCCGTAGCCTTTCATACCTTGGCGATGCCCGTAGCCTTTTGTATATTGGAGCTGGTCGTATCCTTTCGTACATTATAGCCTTTCATACATTGGCGATGGCCGTAGCCTTTCATACATTGGAGATGGCCGTAGCCTTTCATACATTGGAGACGGCTGTAGCCTTTCATACATTGGAGATGGCCGTAGCCTTTCATATATTGGAGATGGACGTAGCCTTTCATACATTGGAGATGGCTGTAGCCTTTCATACATTGGCGATGGCTGTAGCCTTTCATACATTGGCAATGGCCGTAGCCTTTCATACATTGGAGATGGCCGTAGCCTTTCATACATTGGAGTTCATGCTAGTCCAATCCCTTTGTCATGCCAGTCGGGAGGGCGTATGGAGTGGCTGGTGTGATAAACTTGCCTCGTGAGTATCTCCACGTATCCCCTCTGCCACCTCATTAAAAACCTCCCCGAGAAAACCCAATTGGGACAAAACTCGGGCAAGGGAAAAAGAGTATGACTCGGGAGGTGCCTTTCAGAAATGGAAATACTTGAGGTGGGCGACGTCCAATTATTTTGGAGCGTTTTTCCTTCCATTGTCTCTAACTGGAATACCCATTTATTCGCTGCTGCTGTGATTTTGTATGGTCCATCCCAGTTGGTGCCCAGTTTTCCTTTGCTTGGGTCTTTTGATGCCAACGTTTTGGCTTTGAGGACGTAGTCACCTACTTTGAGTGGTCGTATTTTGGCCCTCTTGTTGTAGTACCTTTTGACTTGTTGTTTCTGGGCCACCATTCTTATGTGAGCCATTTCTCTTCTTTCCTCGGCCTCATCGAGGTCTTGAAGTCTGTTCGCGTCGTTTTCTGCTCTGCTTGTATGCGAATACCTAAGGCTTGGTTTGCCTACTTTGACTGGTATGACAGGGTCGGTTTCATAAGCCAGTGAGTATGGTGTCTCTCCTGTGGAGGATTTGGGCGTGGTCCGGTGTGCCTATAGTACTTCTGGTAGTAGCTCAGGCCATAGCCCTTTGGCGTCTTCGAGCTTCTTCTTCAGTATGTTTAGTATCGTTTTGTTGGACAACTCTGCTTGGCCGTTGGCGGAGGGGTGGTATGGCGTGGAGAGTATTTGCTTAATATGCCATTTATCAAAGAACTCAGTTGTTTTCTGGCCGATGAACTGCCGTCCGTTATCGCAGGTGATTTATTTGGGGATGCCGAAGCAGCATATGATATTCTTCCATATGAAAGCAACGACTTCCTGTTCGCATATTTGGGCGTACGCATCTTCTTCCACCCACTTGGAAAAATAGTCAGTTAAAACCAATAAAAATCATACCTTTCCTCGTCCTGCTGGTAGCGGGCCGGCTATGTCCATTCCCCATTTGATGAAAGGCTATAGGGAAGTGACCAAGTGGAGAGGCTCCCCTGGCTGGTGTATCATGGGGGCATACTTTTGGCATTGTTCGCATCGGCGGACATATTCTGACGCATCTTTCTTCATAGTTGGCCAATAGTAGCCGACCTGTATTAAGCAGTGTATGAGGGCGCGGTTATCTATGTGGGCGCTGTAGTGGCCTTCGTGCACTTCTTCGAGTACTGGTGTCGTTTGGTGAGGCCCTAGGCACTTGGCCAGGGGTCCGCCAAAGGTTCTTTTGTAGAGCTTGCGGTTTATCAGGCAATATCGGGCGGCCTGTACGCGGAGCTTCTTGGCTTCTTTTTTGTTAGGTGGGAGTGTCCCCTCCTGCAAGTAGGACACAAACTGGTTGCGCCAGTCCTAAGTCAAATTTAAGGAGAGCACCTCAGTATGATCAATGGTCGAATGAAGGAGGGTGACCACGCTTTCTTTGTCGAAGTTTTTAGTGGCTGCGACCAGTTTCGCTAGGCCGTCTGCCTCGGCGTTCCGCGCCCTAGGAACCTGATAAAAGCGGCATTCATCGAGCTTGGTCATTAATCTGTGGATTTTCGATTGCTACTTTTGCAATCTCTGCTCCTGATTTGGTAAGTCCTAGTGACCTGGTTCACCACGAGCTGGGAGTCGCAATAGAGGACGAGTCGTCGAGCTCCGTACTTGATGGCTAGTTTTATACCTGTGATAACAGCCTCGTATTCGGTCTCGTTGTTAGTCATCTCGGGGCATCGTATGGACTGGCAGATTATTTCGCCCGTGGGGACCTCGAGAACGAGTCCCAGTCTCGATCCCAAGGCATTAGCGGCGCCATCAGTGTAAAGAGCCCATAGGTCGGTGTTAGAGGGGGCACAAGGTGCCTCTTGTTCCGCCTCTAGCAATATCTCTATGCTGAAGTCGGCCACGAAGTCGGCGAGTACTTGCAAATTGATGGCGGTTCTCAGGAGATACGAGATATCATGCTCGCTGAGCTCGATGGCCCACCTGGCGAGCCTGCCTGATAACTCAGGTTTATGTAGGATGCTTCTCAAGGGGAAGGTTGTTACTACTTTTATGGGGTGGCATTGAAAATATAGTCTGAGCTTCCGTGAAGCTACGACCAGTGCCAGGGCTAATTTTTCAAGGTGCGAATACCGTGTTTCGGCGTCCACTAAGGTCTTACTAATATAGTAAATAGGGGATTGCGTACCTTTAGTCTCGCAAACCAATACTGCACTGACGGCAACCTCAGATATGGCCAAGTATACCAGCAGGGGCTTGCCCGGATTTGCTTTGGCCAGCAGTGGAGGGGAGGACAGGTACGCCTTCAGTTTTCTCAAGGCTTCGACACGTTCTTCATTCCATTGTAATCTATTGTCCTTTCTCAGTACATTGAAAAATTTGTGGCATCTGTCGGAGGATCGTTAGATGAATCTAGATAGGGAGGCTATTCGCCCCGTCAGCTTCTGCACCTGTTTTATGTTGTTCAGCACCTCAGGTATCGCGTCTATCGCCTTGATTTGGTCTGGTTTAACTTCGATACCTCATTGCGACACGAGGAATCCTAAGAACTTCCCTGAGGCTATGCCGAAGGCACATTTCTAGGGGTTCAGCTTCATCCCGTATCTTCTTAATATTCCGAAGTCTTCTTTCAGTTGGTCGGTGTGATCCTATTTTCTTGTCGACTTTACCAGCATATCGTCGATATAGACTTCCATGGTCTTACCGAGCTTCTCTTTGAACATCTTGGTGACCAATCTCTGGTATGTATCCCCCGCATTTTTGAGCCTGAAGGGCATCATTTGTAGCAGTAAGTCCCTTGATGGGTGATGAAAGTCGTCTTCTCCTGATCTTCCTAGGCCATCATGATCTAATTGTAGCCAGAGTAAGCGTCTAGGAAATTTAACAGTTCATGTTCTGCAGTGGTGTCGATCAATTGGTCGATGTGAGGTAGTGGGAATGAATCCTTCGGGCATGCTTTGTTTTGATCGGTGAAATCTACGCAAATCCTCCACTTCTCGTTTTTCTTTTTAACCATGACGACGTTGGAGACCCACCGGGGGTACTTTGATTCCCTGATGGAGCCGTTGGCAAGTAGTTTGTCCACTTCCTCGTTGACCGCTTCATTGATTGCGACATTGAATTTCCTTCTCATTTGCCGCACGGGCGGATGCAATGGATCGACGTTCAACTTGTGGGTGGCGATATCTCGCGGAATCCCTGGCATATCTGAATGGGAGAAAGCAAATAGATCTGCATGGTTAGTTAGGAATTCATGATACTTACTTGAGTTGGCGAGGCTGTGGCCGATGTAGGCTTTCTTCGCTGGGTTGGTGTCGTCTAATTGGACTGGGTCGAGGCCTTCGACAGTTTCTTTACATGCTTCCACGACGTCGGGATCTTTGATGGCGTCCACTGTCAGGTCGACTTTAGTCCCTGACACGGCTAATTGCTATGCATCCACACTTGCCCCTTTTAGTTGTTGGGTGTGGGCGCAATCTTGAGTTATTTACCTTCGAAGTCGTCATACCGTTCGTGGGAGATGGTCCGCTTCAGTCTCTGTGTATTGGCGAATTTGACGTGGTTGATCGTTGAGTCGTTGCTGCCACCGAGGATCATGTTTATTGTTCATGTTGGGGAAGGCAGATTTGGAGGCCCACGGGGTTGTTTCTGTCCACGCGCAAAGTTGATTTTCCCTTTGTTGCTGAGTAACTCCTTCAGGTATCCCTGGTTCAGCATCCTGACTACTTCTTGCCATAGGCCTATGCAGTCTTCAATATTGTGTCCCCGTTCCTGATGGAACTCACACAGGACATCTGATTTCCTTATGGCGAGGTCTGATTTCATCTTCTGCGGCCATTTCACCTTGGTGCCTAGCTTCTCCAGTGCGTATACTATTTCTGAAGGAGACACACAAAAGTTATGTGCGGATAATAAGGGGGCGTACTCTTTCATTTCGAAGTAGGGCGACGTGTCGTTGTAACGCGTCCGTATGTCTGGGTGGTGGATGGGAGGATCTGGTGTACGGCTGATGTCGGTCTCTGTTGGAGCGCGGGGGTTGTTCTCAACGTCCCTTATTGTGCCGATCTCTCCTTGTTTTTGAGTGTATTGCCGTTAGCCGTTGAGTCAGCCCATTGAGATCATCCTCGTCCGCTCGTACCTTGGCACAATAGGCATTGTGAATTTCCTCCCATGTGGTAGGGGATTATTTCATGAGGCGATTCAGCAGCTTCTTGGTCGCCCTCGAGCCGTCCCTACTTAGCCCGTTCTGGAAAGCGGCGACTGCCATACCTTTCGATACATTCGGTAGACTCATCCTCACCCTGTTAAACCTGGCTAGGAAGTCTCTGAGCCCTTCTCCTGTGGTTTGTCTGACGGCGAAGATGTCGTTGACCCTTGCTTCCGCTTTCGTCGCACCCGCATGGGCGGTGACGAACTTATCTGCCATTTCCTCGAACGTTGATATTGCCTTAGCTGGCAAATGAGAATACCATGTCAAGGCCCCTCCTGTCAACGTCTCGCCAAACTTCTTCAGCAGCACCGACGGTACCTGTTCTTTCGATAGGTCGTTGCCCTTCACAGCAATGACATAGTGGATCAGATGATCCTCGGGATCCGTGGTTCCGTCGTATACCTTCAAGTAGGGAGGCATCTTAAAGGTTTTTGGCATAGAGTAAGGGGCAGCTTCTTCAGTGTATGGGTGCTCTACAAACCTCCCCACGTCGCATTTTGGTAGCAACTTGGGAGCTCCGGGGATTTTGTCGACCCTCTCCTGGTGTTCCTTCATCTGGTCGCAGAGTGCTTTGTTTTCGTTTTCCATTTCTTCCATCTTTCTTAGGATGGCAGTTAGTGTACCGTCACTGGTCTGTGCTTCGATGGGTTGGTTATTTACTCGTGTATTCTCATGCTCGCCCATGGCAGCGGTGATGCTTACCGTTGGCACAGACCTGATGTTGCCTTGTGGTTATTTCTCGACCAAACCACTGTGGGTGCTTGTCAACCATTCTTCCAGTAGCTTTTTGACCACGGAGGGTGCTTCCTTAACAGCAGATGTGGAAGCTCCCTTTTCGTGCAAGATCGTTAGATCTTCGAATGGGGAAGATGAGATCTCTGCACCTGGTGCAGTGCTGGGGGTTGCGTTGATGATGACGTCGTCACTGGCCTCGTTGAGAGGACCAAGAAGGTTGGCTGTGACACCCATTATAGCTTTCGATCTGGTGTTATTTTCAGCCATCTTTTGTTTTCGTTTGATGTAGAGAAAGGTAATTGGTTGATATCTAGGTGGATACTATGATTTTGATTCTCGAAATCCACACAGACGGCGCCAAATTGTTTGGCTCAAAAGTTAAAAGTATACTTTATAAGCTAGAAAACAATCAAAAATATGGGAGGGTAAATCGTAATCAAGTATAATAGGCCTAGAGATGTAAGAATGATAACTATGTTGTAGATCTAATACTTAAAATGATATCCTGAACTCAAGAAAAGTTGTTCGTCAGAAGTAAGAGATAGAGAGAGGATAAGAGAGAATGAGAGAGTTGTATTATTCAATAATCATACTGATGGTTTTTACAATGGGAAGGTCCCCTTTATATAAGGAGGGGCCTTCCTTAAAATAATAATAAAAGTATCGAACGTGGTTGACGTCCTCCTAGCGAGGACGCCCAATTCTAAATAGCGTCGCCTTCTCCCTCATGTTCGAGTCGCGCCCTTATTGTAGCAGATATACGCTTACTGGGTGTACCCTTTGGCGTAGAGGTGTATAGGGTCAAATTTGACCCCATACAAAGCTCATAAGTTAAGGACACTTGGTCCTGAACTTTATGAGCAGAAGGGTATTTTCGTCCGGGCGAGTAAAAATTTATTATAGCAGTGGCTAAAGACTATAGACATTTTAAACAGTGGCTTGAAAGAAATATATATCTTATTACTGGCTACTTCCCCTAATTTTACTTACGCTCTTAGTCGTTTGCTACGTAACATTTGACCAATTATTCATTCTGAAGTTTATTGGTTACCTTATTCAATTTGTCAAAGGAAACAAACAATGTCTTCTAGAAATAAAATCAAGATGTTTCCAAAAATAAATTGCAGCTTAACAAATATTTATATCTGTAAAAAGAACAACGAAAATAATCAAACTAATATTATTTTTTAAGTGTCTTTTTTCAAGATAAAAATGTCTATAAGTCATAGTTTCGACTTTTGGGATTTCCATCTTAGCAGTGCTTTGGCGTTTGGACTCGGCCTAGTATTCTGACGGGCTGATCTATGCAAAATGACCTTACTTCTCTCTGTATAACCCATATTCCAAAATCATATCAAGTCATCTTAACTTTGTAAAACTAGCATGGACTAGCTAGTTTTCAGACTGATAAATTAAAAAATAATTATTGTTTATACAGCTATTGAAAAATAATCATTGTTTTACTGAACGGAAAATTCTAGCATAATATACTGGATCATGGAGCTCCTACGTATAAACTTCCAACATAAAATGTTGGAACTCCAACATACAGAAAATTCCAGCATAATATACGAGATTGTGGAGTTCCTGCATATAAACTTTCAGCATATTATGATGAAACTCCAGGACATTATAAAATTCCAGCATATTATGTTGGAATCTCATATGTACAAAATTCGAACTCCAGCATATTATGCTGGAATATTTTTGGATTTTTAAGAGTGTTTGTTTAGATTTTATCTTTACATGAAAAGTGACTAAATTTCAATTACTTTTAAAAATATGATTATTTTTTAATTACCTGTTTTAAATATGGCTAGTTTTAATTTTTTTTTCCCTTAACTTTTCGAGGAGATGAGGTTTAACATGAAATTTTTTAGAAATTTTTACACAAATAGCCAGTCATATATATTATTTACTTTTTTAGTCATATATATAGATTATATACTGATTATATATAACTATACACATATTATTAGGGGTGTACATGGAACGGGTTGGTTCGGTTTTTATCAAAACCAAATCAAACCAATTATATTGGTTTGGATTGGTTCGATTTTGTTGGGTTTTTCGGGTTTTTGGGTTTTTTTGTTACATGAATATTATTTCAATCTTACGTTATTAAAATTATAGATAAAGCTTTGATAATGAATATATGTTTAGTAAATATGAAAAAAATTGACAAACATATGATCTATTAAAATATTCTAATGGGAGAATTTTTTTAGTAACACATGATAGTTATTTTCTTAGTCGTCTAACAATAATTTTTCGTTAATTTACGCTTTCAAGATTAATACATGAGAGAATACCAAATATTTCTACATTTTCTAAAGAAAAATCACTACAAAGTCTTAAAAATATAAATAAAATTTATATATTTATATGTCGGTTTGGTTCGGGTTTTTTTACTCAATACCAAACCTAGTCGGGTTTTTTAATCGGTTTGGTTTGGTTTTTTAGTTAGGTGCAGTTTTCCGGTTCGGTTTGAACACCCCTACATATAATACATAAATTATGCATATATTATACCTCCAACGACTATTTTTTGCTTAAGTGGTTGGGTGCGCGGCTATTTGGGTTAATTCTTCAATTATTTATCAACTTACTATCTCACAGGGGACAAATTGCATTATGTAGTAAATTTTATATATATATATAAAAGAAAATCCTTTTTCTTCAAGGAAACTATGCAATCTTTATGGACCGAAAGAAAAACGATTCTTTCATTCTGGGGAAAGTTTTGGAACATACTTTGTTACTCTTAACAGGTAAATGTCCTTTCCTCTTTTGTAATAATAGAGTAATGGTTGGTACTCCTTGAGAAAATATCTAGATTTCTCTACTCTTTTAATGTTTTTCAAATATCATTCTTAATTTTCTTTTTCTAATGTTGGTCATTAAAAAAACATTGTTGTTCTACCCCAATGACAAGGAGCTTATAAATAATTTATCCTCTCGAATTTGGTAACGATACTACCGTATTTTGAATATATTTATTGTTTCTCTATATATTAATTAATGGTTCATGACATTTCCTATATTTTCTTTATTTATAGGTTTATTTTCTTGGTGAGTTGAGTTTTGCAATGAATAGATTGTGAAGTGGATGTTACTTGACAGTGTGTTGCACCTAATTTAGAGCTAACATTTTAGATGAGAATAAAATAAGAAAGTGATAAGGCTAGAGATATGATATTCTTAAAAATTCCGAGGGTACGATAACGGACCTGCTCAGTGGATAGAGGCCGCATATTATGGTCCAGACTATAGATGAAGAGACAGAAATAAGCAAAACGATTTTGCCCATTTCTTCCCAGAAGAGTTGTTTATTCTCATTTTTGCTTATAATTGTGTCAAGCGGTGACATTACGTTTCAGAAAAAACACAAATTACTAATTTACTTTGTATTTTTTCATCCATTCCAAAACACAACAGCTTACGTTAAATACAAGGATTAATACATCTCATTTTTGTAGATTCATACATTATTTTCTTACTTTTTTTTTAAGTACTTAAAAACTACACAAAAATGATCCTAAATTACTTTTGACTTAAACAAATGGTAGTTAGAAGAGTGTCGGTTCTTTTTAGAGAACATGAGATTAAATTTTTCATCCAACAATAGTGGTAAATAGGAAAATGGGGCTACCAATGTGGGCACACTAATCAAATCTTGCTCATAAGATTCTTTCTCTATTATTTTGCTGGTGAAAGAGACTTTTTTGTCATACTCTTTGGATATATATAGCAACATACATTTTAGTTTTAGGATTATTTTCTCAAGTGGAATAGGTCAGAGAACTATTCCTCACCCATTATTTTCATGTGACTCTGACTCAAAGGAAGGAATTTTTTTTCAGCCAGAGAAGCTTGTTTCTTGGGACACCCCACAAGGATTTTGTATTGAACTGTTAAATAGAATCAGAGATCCTTCAACTTAACTCCATCTTTTTTATTTAGACTATTATTTCTTTGCCTTTATATGTGTGTGTAGATTCTCTCTTTATTTCCTTCTGCAATTTGCTTTTGTTTATCTTCTTATTGTCCTTTTTCTCTTGATTCCTCATCCTTTTTTAGTTGCAAGGGCAATTTATTAAAAAAATGCCAGATTCCTTTCTTGATGTCTACAAGTATTTGTTTTACATCTGTTTTGCTGGAGCAACGTGGTCCAAACATTTATTTTAAATAGAAAAGAATATAGCATGAGGAAACTACCTAATGCTTGTAATAAATGAACAGCAGACAGCATATTATTTAAGATATAATATCTTACAGAGGATAAGACCAAATCTTGCCCTGTCGATTTTATTTCACAAGATATCTAATGATTCTTACTTGAGTGATTTAATTATAGTTTAGCTTTGATTGGAAGGATCCTTAACAGGTCATAGCACAACTCATACAACCTGCTACAGAAATTAACCCTGGATCCACATAAAGAACCCCTGAAGTCATGATTGCCAAATGAATTTGAATTTAAAATTGGACACTTGAACTAATACAAGATGCTTCTGCTCCTCCTCCTTTCTTTTATATTTTCATTTTCTTTTTGGTTTTACAACAGTAGCTTATCTGATTTTCTAGAGTTACAGACTAAAGACAATAACAACAACATAGAGAGACTCCATAACGTACACAAAGAGTAAGCGATATATGAATATCATCCCAATTCAGGTCTTGTTCCGCACTTAAATGGATAACACAAACCCTTACCTTGACCAGTTTTTAGTGGAAAACCTAGACTCCTCCGGGAGAGTAGTGCGCACGCTAACATTATAATAAAAAAGAGATTTTGGCTAGTAATGGCATTTCAAGCTTTTGAATCTGGACCAAGACCTTTTCTTGTGGAAGACAAAAGCTATTGTTTGGTGACTTTGGTCTTGCCTAATCTTAGAAGGCATTCCTGTTCTAATGTCTTAAAGGGAAAAGGTTTTCCACATATTTCTTCAGATCAAAGGAATCTTTTTCACAAGATAATAAAGTATAGGTTAGGAAGAAGTCTAGGGAGAAGAATAGGTCAACTAAACCTAATGAGGCTAGGCCACAAGCAGCATCAAAAAATTCAAATGCAATGATGAACCAGAAACAGCACAAGAATTCTCAACATAAACTTAAAGAGAAAAACAAATACTAATAGTAATAGTGATGTATTTGATCCAATAGAGGCACTGCTCTTTCATTTCTCAAGTGTTGGACTTAAATTCAAGTTCCTTATGCCAAAACAACAAATAACTAGAACACGGTTCAAAATGCACAGCGACAAAAAGGAGTTCTAATCCTGCAAAATTTCACCTCTCAAGACTTATATATAAGTATAGGGTATCAATTTATAGTAAATTAATTCCTCAATGTATATTCTTATCTGCAAAATTCACAGTGGAGATCTATACATCGATCTTTCCAGACATGTGAGCATGATTTCTCCAGCTTTGACTCTCAGATTTTACATCATCTTCTTCTTCCATGCTATCACCGACAGTCGTGGAAGTACCTCGGGAACTCCCACTCAAGTGAAGAGGACCCTGAGGGGAACCAGACTGGGAACTGCTCTGCTTTGAGGATCCCCCATATTGGTCTTGGGACATCCATAATGCTACACCAGACTGATTTGCTGGTTGGTTCTGTGTATTCGGAATTCTACGTGTATGAAGCCGATATTTCTGAAATCATATAAAAGAACTTATTAATATGTTCAATTCATAATCAAAAAACACATAATGGTACTTCACAAATTAGTATGAGGTCAAACTCACTTGCAAATGACTCTTTACTTCATCATTGGTTAGACCATCCACTTGCATGAGCTCTCTAATCTGCTTAGGAGTTGCAACTGCAAAGAACCCAGCAAAGAATTGTTTTAGCATGAGCAAAAGTTGAAAACTAACAACATCAAATAAGCTAAAATGTTTGATCCAATGTTGGTTCAAGATTCTGGCAGCTATTGTAAAATCATTTTATATATTTTCACTAGAGGACTATCCTTCCGGTTTAACAAAGATGTCAATGTGCAGTTCCTAACTTCTATATATCATGTATTCATTTACATGTACACAGGGATCCAACAATCCATACTATTAATAATCAAGAGCTAAATCTCTGAATTCATCAATCACTAAATGTAAGCCAAACAACAAGGACTCCTATTCTAAACAAAGTAAAACCTAAAGGAAACCTTGAATTAGACTCTTTAACATTCTATCATAGAACAAGGAAACAAAATAACATGATCACAATTTTCTAGAGAAGCTTTCTTGCTTTTGAAGAATAGCATAAAGTTCTAACCTTGTGAACCCCCAAGTTGTTGCAGTGCATCGACGAATCGCCTATGTAACTCTGGTGACCAGCATCTTCTCTGCTTTCTGGCAGCCTGCTGCTGAGACAGTGATCCATTCCTTATATTTGATTGACTACTTGCTACACTAGATAAACCACCTCTGCTACCATTGTATTTTGAATTCAAACCACTAGTGTCCTCCCTCAGCTTTATAATTCCAGGAGTATGAAGTGATAATCCTGGTACTCCTGGTAGTTCATCTTTATCGTCTTTCCTAACAGTCGTCACTGAGAAACCAGAATATCCATTGAAAGGTGAAAAAGCCTTTCCCATATTCAAGGTTTTACAAGATTGGAATCGATCCTCAGTTACCGAGCTATTTTCTTCTGCAGGGGATCTCTGATTATTCCAGCAAAACGAGAAAATTAATCAGTAAAGAAAAAATCTGAGAATTTCATTGTCTACAATAAGCAAATCAAGTCAATTATGTTCTTACAATTTTCAACTCTGATTTAGACCGTTGTTTATTAATGGCTTCATCGGTATTTTGGTCATTGTTCCAGAGCTGCACAGAGCTCATCCAACTCATCTTTTCTCTACAGCTATCCTTATCTTTTGTGACTTCAGCTTTATTATCTTCATTGGAACTCGTCTTCAATGGAATGAATTCTTCCAATACTGGTTCTGTTCTTGATTTTCTACACTGCACTGATTCTGCTCTCAAGGCCACAATAGCTGCAATTTCAACCATCACCAAGGGAAATTAACACCCAGAATTTTCTCTATTTATAACCTTACAAAAAAACAAGCCACAAACATATACTGCGTACTAAAATACAAAAACAACCTCCAAATAATTGCAAACTAGAAAATTCCATTAAAAATGAAACTTTATCCATAAAGAATTACTCAAACAATCAATAAGCAAAAGCACCTAAGTGGTAAAAATAGAATAACGATAAATATATGATAAGCACAGAACAGAAAAATACCATATCAAATTGTAATTAGAACACAGAACTAAGATTGAGGTGATAATTGATGAAAATAGAAAAAAGAAAAACTAACCATCTTTAACAAGAAGGATGGAAAGGGGAAGCTCGCGTTTAAAGGCATCGATTTTCCTCATTTCATCTTCAAGTCTGGAGATATAATCATCAATCTGAGCGAGTTTATCAGGTACGTTACGGATCGAGGATAGCTGTTTAAGAAAATCAGTAATCGATGTGGGAATGAAAGTAGGTCTGCAATCTAAGCTTAATTCAGGTGGAATCGAACCCATTTCTCCCGATCTTTCACTCTATCCGATTAGATCTTCTTAAAAATTGAATCTTTTTTTATCTCAGTTTGTTATGAGAATCAAAATCAACCTAAAATGCGAAGGGTCTATATAAGAAATTAGAAGAAGACAATTAATGGCATTATATATAGAGAAGGGGCAGGGGGAGGGAACGGGGTGGGGTGGGAGAAGGGGGGGGGATAGGAAGGTGAAGATTCTGTTAAACAACGCCGGGTTTTGACAGAAAAGTAAAGAAGCCGTATAACGTGAAAGTATTTTCTAGTTGCCGCATATTTTATCCCTTTATTTAGATTCCCATTTTCAATGGTCAATATTGTCCTCCACTAACAATGCGTATCATTTTAGTATTTTTCTAACTTAAAATACAATTTCACCGCACTAATTCTTTTTTACTAAAAAAAAAAATATTTCTTTTACTCCCTTCGTTCACTTTTACTTGTCCAGTATTCTGAAAATCGATTTTTATTTTTACTTATTACTTTTAGTATATCAAGAGAAGACAATTTTTTTCATGTTATACCCATAGTATTAATTACTCATTTTAAATTATTTTATCAAATTTATTAAAAATACAACAATTAATATAAATATCATGGTAAATTATGCACTTTATTTATTATTTCTCGAACGGGGTTTCTATAATTTTGTATTCTCGGAACACATGGTTTCAAAGTACACTTATCTATGATCTAAAGTTAAAGGTATACATTTTTTATTAAAAACAATTTACATATTAATCGTACTATACCACTGAATTAGGATAACTCATAAAAAAGTATATTTACAATTATTATTACTTCAATTTAAAGAGACATTTTAATAGACACCCTTGTTCTGACAGCTGATATTTTTGTACTTCATGATAAGATATTATTCCATTTTTTTTTAATATTAGTTAATATCCTAGTCAAGAGAGGCGTTTACTTGGTTAAAATAGTTGGACTAGCCAGTTTTCAGAATGGTAATTAAAAAATAGCAAGCATTTGCAAAGTTATTGAAAATAACCACTATTTTATGAGAATATAAAATATGGACAAAATACCCTAGCTGAAACATGAAAAACTTCAGCATCATATGCTGGATTAATGGAGCTCCTGCGTATAAACTTCCCGCCAATAGTAGATGATGACACCGACGATTTTAACGCCGATGACGATTAGAAGCAGCATTGAGCGGCAACATTGAAGAAGTAGAATTAGGATCAGGAGAGTAGAAACTTGATAATAGATCTCTCAATCTCTTTGCTTTATTGTCCTTTGCTACATCTTCCTCTCGCCCCATTTTTGTATTCATTGGTTTAGCTATAGGAATTCACGATTGTTCCTTTTTGCTCGAAGAGAGAGAAATAAGAGAGAGAAGGAAGAGAGAAAATACATAATTGACGTATTTCATGCCTCTATAGTAGGTATAAATAAATACATATTTTGCTATAAAATAAAAAAGGTAGCTATAAGTAATAATATTTTACAGTTATTTTGATTTATAATAAATAGGGTACAATAGTTTGCTACAAGAGGTGTGATAGGTTTTCAATATCTTTGTCTTATATTTTGATGATCTAACAAACTTACTGTCAAGAACCAGATAAGGAACCTGACACATTTGGCACACATTGCAAGTGAACGAATTCCAACCTGAACTCTAGCTAATGTGAACTGCTGCAAGTATAGAGAATTGAGGAACAATACAGGGACCTAATCCCTTGATGTTCTCTGACAGAACTACAAGTCAACTATACAGCTGGAAAGCAACTGCAGAAAGTAACTGTCTGCAACTGTACACGCGTCCATTTGGACTATTTAACCTAAGTAGTTCTTTCATGTGCCGTTTGCAATGCTTCCCATATTTTCTTGGCGGAATCACACGGACTTAGGTTAAATAGTCCAAATGGTCGCATGTGCAGTTGCAGGCAGTTACTTTCTGCAGTTACTTTCTGCAGTTACTTTCTGCAGTTGTTGTCCAGCTGTATAGTTGACTTGTACTTCTATCAGAGAACACTAAGAGATCAGGTCCCTGTCTTGTTCCTCAATTCTCTACACTCCCAGAATTCCATTCTGCCCCTTATATCAAAATCTCACCTATCAACCGGAAAACGCCAAAATTCCAATTTCGTCAATTCAAGCCTAAATCTACTCCGGATCTCCAAAACACATTTCGATCACGTTCCTAAGTCCCAAATCACCTCATGAAGCTATAAGAATCATCAAAACTCAAATCCGAGCCCTCTAACACATAAGTCAATATCTGATTGATTTTTCCAACTTAAGCTTCCTCAAAAGAGACTAAGTGTCTCAAACCTTCTCAAAACCTCTCCGAACGCGAGCCAACCAACCCGGTCACATATAGAATCGTTAAACAAAGTAATAAGAAGAAAAAATAGGGGAAACGGAGCGGTAACTGATGAGACAACTAGCCGGGTCGTCATAATTTACCTGCAATAGTATAGACGTGAGTTAGGCCTAGTCAAAAAACACTTTAGCCAATTTTGCCTGAATGAGACTTTCATGGTCAAGTGAGCAGAACTAGGTTCTCTCATAGGTTTAGTTAACCTAAGTTCCACACTATTGCTCTCAAGGTGTTCCTTGCTCACAGCTTTTGTGAAGGTGTCTACAATTTGATCTTCTGTGCAGCAGAATCTCAAGCAAATAAGTCCTTTTTTCCATATTATCTATGAGACAATAATATCTGACATCAATGTGTTTGGTTCTCTTATGCTGGACCGGGTTTTTTGCCATGTTAAGAGCGTCTGCTTCAGTTGTTGAAAGAGCCACTTGGTTGTGTTTCTTTGTACCCTATGAGATTAAGCATGATACAATAGAATGAGCCATTCCAGATGTGCTCTTCTTGACCACTAGATGACCTTGTTTCTTTCAGATTGATGCAGTTCCTTTTGCATTGATGTAGTCCAGTCAGCATTCTTCAAGGCTTCCTTGATATTTTTGGGTTCTATCTGGAATAGAAATTCAGAGAGGACTAGGGAATTTCTGTCTTTTTATCTTGCCTGAATCTAGAATCAAGGGGGGTGATTATGTTATCAAGTGGATGGGAAATTTTGTATTTTCATTTTGGGACTGAACTTTTATTAGTAGAAGAGCTAGGTAAATTAAGTGGATTTTACTGCACTTATTGTTCTGCTACTTATGGAGTACCTTGCACTACATCTCCAACTCTTTCTTCAGCTTCAATGGTAGTAATTAAAGTACCAGGTTCCTCTTGAGAAGTGGAAAAGGATGTTGCATTGTCTTCACATGTCTCTGACTCATCATATCAGCCTTGCCATTTAAAACATCAAATATTTCCCCAGGAACAAAACGTGGCTCATTATCTTGATCGTCATTGTTTCCTACCTTATTAGAGGAGGGTGTCTCATTGAATTTTTCTTCCACACAGTGTATCCTTTTGTTGTAGCCTTTTCTTTGAGAGGAATATCCTAGAAAGATTCCTTCATCACATTTTGCATCAAACTTCCAAAGTTGGTCTTTCCCGTTGTTGAGAATACAACATTTGTATCCAAGGGTCATCATATGAATTATCTTTGGTTTTCTTCCATTTATCAGCTGATATGGGATTTTGTTTAAGAGGGACCTGATCATAAACCAGTTCACCAAGTGGCAAGCAGTGTTATTGCTTCTGCCCAGAAATTTTTGGCGATTCCACTGTCAATGAGGGTTGTCCATGCCATGTTTTCCAGAGTTCTATTCTTTCTTTCACCAAAACTATTTTGTTGTGGAGTTCTTGGTGCTGAGAAGTTGTGAGTGATGCTATTTTCATTACAAAACTCATCAAATTTGGCGTCGTCAAATTCTGTCCTGTGATTGGATCTGATGCCTGCTGCCTTCAATTTCATCTTCACTTGGATCTTCTTGACAAAGGCCATAAATACCTCAAAAGTCTCATCCTTTGTTCTAAGAAACAGTGTCTAGGTGAAGCTTGAATTTGGCAGACCACGAACTAGGTCCTTCTGAATCAATTTATTCAGAAATGAGAAACTTGCATGCCCTAATCTTCTATGCCAAAGTTCTGCATCATTATCAACTGCTTTCAAGCAGCTCATATCACCAACTTGTATAGATTCAAAGTAAGCAACGTAGATGTACTTGTATCTTTTGGCTACTAAGACCACTTCGCCGGTTACCATATTAGCGACTGTGCACTCTTTTGATAAGAACTCTACTTTGTTTCCTTTATCTCAGATTTGAGAAATACTCAAGAGACTGTACTTTAGGCCATCCACATAGTACATTTCTCAATTGAGTGTGAAAGAGACTTTCCAACTTTTCCAACATCGAGAATATACCCCTTTTTCCATTTTTAAAGGATACATTCCCTCCCTGTAGGGCTTTAAGTGAGAGAAAATCCATGGTGTTTCCAGTCATGTGCTTTGAGCAACCTTTGAGCATCCACTGTCCATGATCTATTGCAGTTCGTTTCCTCTCAATGTTCCCTGCACATATAAATTATGGGTTAGATTTAGGAACCCAAATTAGTTTAGGTCCCGTGTAATGAGAAAAAGGATGAATAAGAGCTTTTTTAGTCCATGCAGGCAGTATTCGTTTTTGGCGAGCGGTACCAGGTCCCTCTTTAGTAGTCACCTTTTCAGCAAACGCTTTGTTTTTCTGAACAGATTGAACCCTGGCCTAGCAATTTTCTTTGAAGTGTCCATTGTTCTACAGTGGGTACAAAGCCAGTTATCAGAAACTGTGACGTACTTGTTGTGAGGGTTGTAAGGAGTTTTCTCCTTTTGGAACCCGATTCCTTACCTGTTTCCATTATTGTTGAAGTACATGGCAGTGACATCTGAGGACCAGGTCCACTTGAGAGATTTCTCAAGATCAATTTACTTTTTTCTATTCAGCTTGAAGCTGCCTATTTTTCTCGAGTTCACCACATAGACTAGTTCTCACATCATTTCATTCTTTTTCAAGTTTGATATGTGTCTCACTAGATACTTTCTTCCCTTTTTCAATACTTACATGCCTATGTTCAGATTTGAGTCCCTCAATAGTTTCCTCTAGATATGTGATAAACACCAAAAAGTCATCCCTTTCTTGCTCAGTATAAGCAATTTTCTCTTCTAGTGCATTCTTTTCTTTGCTTAGGTTTTCTATGGTTTCCTTCAAGTCAACAACCACTACCATCAGGTCATCTCTCTTATTTTCCACACTATTTGTTTTTTCAATTAGAGCCTCCTTTTCTTTTTCAAGATTAGCTATGGTCTCATTTAAATCCACCACACAGACCACCAAATTATCTCTAGGTTGTTCAGTATCTCCTAGCTCTATAGTCAGGGCCTCATTATCAGTATCAAGACTATAATATGCATCAATTAAAACATTTGCTAGAGACATCAATTTCTTAGAAGAATAGGACTTCAGATTTCTTCGAACATCCTTGAAATTTACCTCATCATTTTCATCCTCTTCATCGTCATCAAACTGAGCCATCAATGCAAACAATGAGTCATATTCCTTTGCTTCAGTTTTCACTGCCATCATGGAGTTATTTTCTGCATCTGGTTCCCTTTATGATTCACTGGAAGAGTCTCCCCAAGCAGCAAGAGCCTGCCTCATAACATTTTCAGCTGCACTTTTTCGGTTGAATCGTTTGTCAGGAACCAGGCTCCTTTTTGCTGCTTTGTTAGAGTTTTGTTTGTAATGCTCTTGTTTCAGAAGTGGGAAGTCTTTGATGAAATGCACCGGGTTCCGCACTTTTGACAAAGATAATTGTTTCTTGGTTTGCTTGTACTACCTCTCTTAGGTATGCCACTATTTCTTCGAACTATCTTTTGAAATCTTTTAGTGAGATAGACCATATCACTATCTTCTTCACTTGAGTCATTATTTTCAGCCTTGTGCACCAAGTTCTTCTCCTTCTTCGGCTCTCTTCTTTCACTGTCTTTCTTTCTTTTCATCTCGTATGTCTTCAGATTTCTAATAAGCTCATCTATGGTTAGAGTTTGTAAATCTTTAGCTTCAGTGATAGCATTCACCTTGCTCTCCCAAGAGCAAGGTAGAACACTGAGAACCTTCCTTACAAGCTTGTTTCTGGGAATAACATCTCCAAGTGAATGAAGCTCATTTATGATAGATGTGAATCTAGTGTGCATATCTTGTATAGACTCATCATCCTTCATCTTGAAGAGCTCATAGTCGGTGCTGAGCATGTCAATCTTGGACTGTTAAACCTAAGTAGTTCCTTCGTGTGCTGTTTGCAATGCTTTCCATATTTTCTTGGCGGAATTACATGCTGAGATTCTATTGTACTCATCAGGTCCTATTCCATATACCGAGATTTTCTTGGCACGAAAGTTATTTTCTACAACTTTTCTGTCAATATCACTGTACTCTTTTCTGTTTTTCGACACCATTGGTCCAGTTTGTCCAAGCTTCTTCATAGGAACATTGGACCATCATAAATGACGTCCTACATATCTGAATCTTCTGGCATTATAAAAGCATGCATACGAGTCTTCTACCAGCCGTAATACTGACCATTGAATCTAGGGGGTCTGTAGGTTGATTGTCCTTCCTCAAAGTTAGGTGGAGCAACCATTGAGATCCTTTCTAGGTGTTAGCCTTTTAGAAAGAACCTGTTCTGATACCAGTTGTTAGTTTATATGAATCCACCAAACTGTAGAGTACGTGGTACTTTATGAGTTTCCACTGGTGATACCAATTAAAATAGTAAGTAAATGAGACACAAGATTTTTACGTGAAAAATCCCAACTTAAAGGGACAAAAACCACGACCTACACCTGCAGGCTTTCAACTTCATTAACTTGTAAACACACCATTACAAGCCACTTTGTAATGACTCTATTACAAACACTTCAACTCCACTAACTTTTGATACACTTACCACAAGCCACTTTGTCACTCTCTAATTACAAAGACTTTAACTTATGACTAACTCTAGTCACAACACAAACTAAGAAAGTTTATGATTTTGAGTTTCCTAAAACAAACCTTCTAAGAAAGTAGGATAGGAGTTACAATGAAGAACAAACAACAAGATTACAACTCAACTACGGACACGCATAGACTCATTATGGAACAGATCCTTAGCGGAGTTGTTTTTTTGTTATTGACATACTTGTGACTTAAATGTTGGATCAAATCTTTAATGCTTGAAAGAATATCACTAAATGCTCAAGTGAATATCTTGTGCCTTACACCATGTTTTTATACTGCCAAAGACATCCCAAGGATGATCTCAATTCTTGGTTGGTACACGCCTCTTCCCAATGGGAAGTGACTGCTGTACTGTCGCGTGTACAGTTGCAGGCAGTTACTTTCTGCAGTTGCGTTCCAGGTATATAGTTGACTTGTACTTCTGTCAGAGAACACCAAGGGATCAGGTCCCTGTCTTGTTCCTCAATTCTCTACACTTGCAGTAGTTCACATTAGCTGGAGTTCAGGCTGGAATTCGTTCACTTGCAATGTGTGCCAAGTGTGTCAGGTTCCCTATTTTGTTCTTGAGAGTAGGTTTGTTAGATCATCAAAACATAAGGCAAAGATATTGAAAACACATCAAGGCAAAATTTCCTTTTTTATTTTCGTGTCTACTTTAGGCCTCTTCAACATTAAAGCCCAAACAATTTAATAGCGAATTTCATGATTTTATTTTGGAAATTTTACCACCTATAGAATAGGTTAGTACCCTATTTATATTATATAAATACCATTTTAAAATTTTACATTCTATAAATACCTTTTATAGTTTATAGCAAAAAATTTAAATTTAGTTTCATCCTACAATTAAGGCTTAATATATGGTACAAAATATTTTTCTCTCTCATTTTTTTTATTTTCTCTCACCCAATTAGCGTATATCTCCTTTTCTCTCTCTTCTTCAATACACTTTTCCCTCAACTCCCACAAACACACGTTTGATACAACCGAAAATCTTCTTCTCTGCCATTTTCTTCTGTGTTTCTCCATTAGAAAAAGCTAAAGCGACTGCGTATATCTCCATTACTGTTTTCAACTTCCACAAATTCTTGGTTCACAGGTCTATTTTAGATTCTTGCTCCCGTATTTGTGTATTCTTCGAAATTGATATGTAAATATTTTTGTTTCTAATTTTTTTTACCGATTTCTCCCCAATTTTCTGAAACAATAACAATTTGTATTTGGTATCACCAGGATTCTTTGAGTTTTCTCTGCAATGACGCATGCAACGCCACTCAACAGAGTGCCCAGAGGTATACCCACCAAAATTATTAATTTTGATGGGCCCTCTTTCTCGTTGCAACTGACTCAAGCGGAGTCAGATTTCACAGGTTTATCAGCATCCAAAGTTGATGAAAGAAGAAGTAAATTACACAATGACAAGTTGAAAGAAGTCCATGTTGATAAAGCTTCAAAAGAAACCAAAAATCAAGTTGGCTCAAAGAGGAAAAAACCTATGAAAGCTACAGGAAACCAAAAGGTATTTGATATTTGTATCAATATGCATTCAAATAAACTTATTTGTATTCATAATTATTCAATCCTTATTACATGTATGTGATTGTATTCATATGTATCTTGTTGTATTTTGTACCTTTTAGTATTTAGTTTCTGTTTCTGCTGTAGTATGTATATGTATTCATGTGTATTTTGGTTGTTTCCAACTGTTCAATTTTTAATGTAAGTTTTACTTGTATTCATATGTATTCTTATGTATTTAGCTTTTGTTAATGTATATTTGCGGTAGTTCAATTGTCCAGTAGTTTTCAAAAGTATTCATATGTATTCAGGTGTATTCATCTTAAATATTTGATCTTGTATCTGTATGGTACCAAGTATGTTATCATATATTTAGCAATTTATTCATCTGTATTAACACGTATCTTTCAATGTTAATTGCAGGGAATTGACTTGTTTGTTAAACACCAGCCAAAATTAGCGAGAGTGAAGCACCTTCAAAGATTGAACGGCAAATCTCTGTTTCGGAGGCAAAGATGCAGATAGTTTTAGAATAGCTTTAATATTTAATTCAGTTATTTCAAAAATGATACTGATTTTAGTGGTTTTGGGTGTAGATGATATTATCTAACATGCTGAAAATTGGTTAACTTTGCTTGAACAAGTTTTTGTTAATGTACATGGTAGTGACAATTTCTGACACTTTATGTATGGTGAATGAATTCTATTAATGACAATTTTTGAATGTTATTAATCTGTATTCAGCTGCATACCTTCAGTATTAGTCAGTTGTATTTAATTTTATTATTCTGTATTAGCTTTATGTATTAAAATATATTTATTCAGATGATTTCAGTTGTATTAAAATGTATTTCTCAGTTATGTATTGTTGGTATGCAAGTGTATTCAGCTGCATCCATTCCGATATATCTTTCACTCTTGGATAGTTTTATTTTGATGTATTAATCAATATGAACTATTACTATTTAACTGTATCATTCAGATGAAGTCGTTTATATCAAAACGTGATCTTAACTTAATGTTTAGTTGTATTCAATTGTATTCAGCTGCATCCATTCATATATATCTTCCAAGTTCAGATAATCCATATAAAACAACACAGCTTAGGATGTATTAAGCAGGCTGTACTTAGTCAGATGAATTAAATTGTATTCAGTATTTACCAGTTGCAGTAAAATATATTTTTCAGATGTATTCAGCAGTATTTTCACTTATTACCATTACTAAATGTGCTTCTTTACATTTTTATTTTTTCAGATACACTTGTGTCCCATAAATATTTAACTATTCTAAGTTACTCTCACCGCAACTTCATATTAATTTTTATGTATAAAAATACTTCAACTACATAAATTCAGAAAATACAACTAACGTCATTTCAAAATATATTACTTCGAAGAAAGTATTTATTATTACTGATAATGTCATAATAAGTGTTGACAAATTGTTGAACCACCAATACATGTCAGAATACAACTATTTATTACGTGGAGCATTCCTACAAGTTCGCTTGTTATGTCCTCCCTGCCCACATATGCTACATGAATGTTGATTTTTCGGCAACAGCAATTCACTTAAAGTTTTGTCGCGCTTCTTCTTTGGCCTTCCAGGAGGTCTTTTCCATTTGGGTGGTAGTACAACCTCCTCTGCAACATGTTCTGGTATATTCCAGTCATTTTTGTCCGGTAGCGGGTACACTGGCACATCGTATGTCATTACAATTGTACTTGGCTTGTAATAGTTAGAGCAATATTCTTCTGGCATTAAAAACTTGCTCTTCAATACAGCCCATGCATGTGGGCATGGCAATTCATCAATTTGGAACCTCCCACAAACGCATTTTCTCTCTAGCAGGCAGACTGTGTAATTCCTCCCACCATCGTTAACTGTATGTAAGTATTCAGTTGATGGTACCACCTACAGTTAAAAATAAAAATATAAGTTTTGAACTAATTTACCTGAATTAACAAATGTATACTGCTGAATTAAATTGTTCCTATCAACTTCGAAAATTGCAACTTCTTCCAATTTCAGTTAAACTCAATTGTTTCAATCAACCGTATGCATTTGTATTCAACTGACTAAAGCTGAAGCTAAATACATATAGAAATCATCTGACTACTGCTCAACTAAAATACGTCTGTATAATACATATATTTGCATTCAACTAAAATATATTATACTGCTGTATAAACTCAACTGTTTCAATCAGCCGTATGCATTTGTATTCAACAATACAAATGTATATTCCTCTACTTTCTGTTATGATTTGTATCCAACTTTTTTGAACATCTGTATTAAGGTATTTCCAAGCAATTTTAACTGTTTTAATCACCTGAATTCCTTTGTACTCAATATCACCTGCATACAGCCGTATTAATCACATGTATTTACCTGTATTCATCTATATTATTTCTTATTTCAAGCAAATATTCATATAAATTAATGGTAGTTCTGACTAAAAAAAATTGTATTCAGTTGTATTCAGATAAATATCATTAAAAATTAACTTACAGTCATACGGGTACACATTATCTCATTCAACTCCAGCATCCCCTGGTATTTTTTCTCAAGCGACTTGTATGTATGTGTAGCTTCTGTACGGTTACTACAATCCAACGTCCAAACATCTTCCTAACTTCTTCGAGGAAGTCGTATATCGGCAATTCCCTTGCTGAAACTAGTGCTGCATTGATTGACTCAGCTATATTTGATGTCATTGTCCATTCCCTGTTAATAGGTGCATACAACCTAGCCCACTTCTCGTAACCAGCTAACTCTAAGTATTCTTTCACCCTAATATCTACCTTCTCAACCTTCTCCATCAGACTATCAAATTCAGTTTGTGTGTATGCTTTTGCCATCGAGAAGTATATCTCGCTCAACTTGGCATGGATCTTTTTGAATTTCTTGTATACATTATTCCATAGATGCCATATGCAAGCAAAATGCGGTACATCCGGATACACTCTCGATACAGATTTAATGATACTCTCGTTTCTATCTGAAACAATGCACGTATTTTCTCTTACACCGTATGCTATCTTGAATTGCTCAAAGAACCACGTCCAAGCAGCATCGTTCTCTGAATCAATAACACCATATGCTAATGGCAATATATGACCTGTTAAATACAATTGAATATAATTGTTTTTAAATACATGTTTTCCAAAAGCTATAAATATTAACAAATTGTATTATTATTGATGTACCCACCTGCACCATCCAACGTACTTGCAGAAACGAATATTCCGGTGTAGTAGGATTTTAGATGACTTTCGTCCACTACAATAATTGGTCTACAATGATAAAAACCTCCTTATAAAGGCATACAATGATATATACACGTACATGAATTCATTCTTTGACGATTTTTCCATTCTGATGTGGGAACCTGGATATGTCTTATCCATTGTATATAAGTATCCTGGTAATTATTTGTATGAATCAGCCGGTTCACCTCTAAGAAAATTCATTGCCTTTTCTTTAGCCCTCCACTCCAACATGTAGCTAACATCTACACCTAAATCTGATTTCACATCATCAATAATGTCCCTCGGAGTGTATTTCCTCTTATGATTTGTAAGCTTTGGCCTTATAATACCACTTATAAGGCTGCTACTAGCCTGCCGCTGCTCGTACACTTTATCCTTCAGCGGACATGTATGGTTGTCATTGAATTCTCTTACCTTGAATAATTCTGATTTGTTAATGCTTGAAGCCTTAAACCTCCAATTACAATCTTCTGAAATACATATTAATGCATAGCTGGAAAAAAAAATTTCATACATCAGACAACTTAACTAATATGACATATATACTTCATATTCATAAAGTACCAAATTTATATCTGTGTATCTGTAATTTTGTATACTAACGAATTCCAATATTTGTTCTATGTGATTAAATACAATAAATACAACTAAATACATTTGTATGACTCTCCAAAAACTTAATAGCATAGTAGGCATAATACGAAAATAATTATAGTCACTGTTGTATTTTTTCAACATTAAAATACATTTGAATACATATAAATACGAATCCTGATCAAATATAAATTTTCATGTGTTCACCATCTGGAGGAAACACACAAATACAACTAAATACAAGAAAGTTAAACAACCATCAAACCTGACAGCATTAGACCGATCAACACGGAATTGAAACCTTTGAGCTATAGCATAATTCTCCATCACCTCTTTCAATGTAGCCTTATCCTTATAAACTTGTCCAGCCATAACCTCCTTTTGATCAGTTTTTGAAATTATCAAATCCTTGTGGGTTTCGAACACTCCGATCGCTTCTCCTGAATTGGCAAGTTCTATAGCCAGTGTATCATCTGTATCGGAATCGTACCTTTGAACTACTTCGTCTATCTGCACAATGTCGCCTTGATTTAAACCATCTCCGGAGATAAGCTCCTTTTCAATAGTTGTTATGCACAAAGGATACATCCCAAATTCTCTGTTGTCTTTTTTCAATTCTACATACACTCTGTAACCCATATCATTGTGTATTTCCATTGGCGTGCGATTGCCTTCCACATTGTATTGTATTTTAATGGTATTTGTGCTCAAATCTATACCCAGTTGATTAGAAATTGAACCAACTAGATCATCAAAGGAAGCATACTCCTTAATCAGTATTCCCTCAATGGAATAGTCGATATAATTGCCCTCATCGTTCCACTTTCCAGAATGACGCAACAATACTGCTAAGCTTGCCATCAGTATATAAGTGTTATAACTTCTTTTGTATGTAATTTGTAGTAGCCGATAAGAAGGAGAAGAAAATCGCACAATATAGGTTCAGATGCTCTGTTTCTTCACTTCTTTCACGTTTCTGGGTTTATTAGTTTGAGAAGAATACAGATTGATGGGGTATCTTTTAAGTTTGTTGAGTAAAATTAGGGAAATCAAAATTGATTTGATTTCCTTCCGTTTTTAACATCTTCGTCGCTCCAGATATTGCGCAGATACGTTGCATTTTTAGCGCTAAATACGTTTGAATACAGGTAAATACATATCAATTTTGAGCTGGCATTCCTGTTTGTACGTTGTTCTTTTTTGTTGTATTCTTGAATACAATACCGTAAATACATAAAATACAGGAAATAAAAACGGAAAAGATATCTATAGGAAATAATATAGCAAATGATTTTTATTAATGGTTAATTAGCACTAAAAGATGGTGCTTTATGAAAAATTCTCTTTTATTTTTGCTTAAAGAACGCGATCTTGATTAGAAAAAGATTGCCTACTTTTTAAGAATAGTAATACTTTAGAACTTTTAAATTAAATTATTCAAATTTTTATATTGATAAATAGATTTTTTATAACAACATCTTAGATAATATATTGCAAATGTATGTGACTAACATCTTAGTAACTGAAATTAACTCTTATCAATAAATAATTAATATTATTATGTGAAGTTAAAAGCTTTACATCTTTTAATAATATTACACTATAAATAACAAGTACGGGAATAGCACCTCTCTCTCTATATAAATATTTAACGCATCTTATTAAAATTTGACTTTCGATCACTAATTTTATCCCTTGAACCTAATTATAGAACCCGAAAGATATTTTTCGTGATTTTATCTCCTTATTTTAGATTCTTCATTTTTTATTTGACTAAAGATTGTTCTTCACACTAATACGCAAATAAATAACAATAATATATTTCAGTTGCATAATATTTTCTCATGTGCATGAACTTCATTATTAATAAAATCTTATGGTAATATATCTTTACAGTCACAAATAAAATACTAATGTTCCGTGTATCAATAGAATTAGTTTGGTGATTTTTCTGTAATTACACCTTAGATTCGATCATCGTAGGTGTAATTAATTAAGCATATTGGCTAGTATGTGTTTCTTACATTTGTAACAATATCTTGTTAAATTATGTTGTAACACTATGTCACAAATTCTGATCAACTGTCTAATTTGTTCTATGAGCAATTTTTCACCTCCATGTAATCTTTTTCTTATTATTTTTTGGAGAAAAATATTTGCTCATTTATTTGCTAGCAAAAGTGGAAGATATTGCGCAAGTACGAAACTCAAATAAATCTTCAAGATTTAATCTATTAATATTTTGTTCAATGTAGTAAGTCAAGTATGAATAAAAGATGTGATGGATATAATGTGAAAAGTACCCCCAAATTAGTGCAATTCTTTTGGGTTAGGTCAACACATAATCCTCTATTTGATTTTCGAGTAAACAAAAAGATTCTTGTCTAGTAAACTAAAGGGGAATTTTTTTTTCTCTGTAGCTCGTGAATATGAAATTTAATATATAATTTTTTTCTTGCTTAAAGATATGGCATCAAAGTCAAAGTAAGAAACGCATGCATTTGGTGATAGCACATTAATTTATTCATTTAGCACTAATAATACTATTACTTAGTAGGTGATCTATAAAATATAATTGATGCACTATTTTTTTTTAGGATAAAGGCGGTGCATCTTACCTTATAGTAAAGTGAGAAATTTGTAAAGGCTTAAATATTTTTATTATTTCCTAAAAGTGTTCAATAACAAATAATACTAATTAATGAAATAGAAGGCCTAAGATAGACATTTCTTATGTAATAACTAATAACCCTAAAGCCTGGGGTTAAGTCTAACGGCGCCTTTCTCTGTTGACGTTTAGATCATTTTATGTTTTTTATTTCCTTTTCTAATCATCCATTTTTTTTGGAATATAGTACACATTTGTAGTACATAAGAATCTTACAGCTATAGTTTATGATAAGATTTCCCATACACCCCAAGAATAGCAAAGTAACGTTAGATCACTTTTAATATCCCCTTTTATTTTCAGAAGAATTATTATATTTTGCAAATTTGCAATCATTTTGGAGTATGCATATGCGATTTGAGAAATGAATTTTGTGTCATGAACTTACGTTTCACCTTTCGATATTGTTTGATAAAAAAGTGCTAAGCTTTTTGTTAAACTAATTAATGAAGAAATAGAGGATAATTAGTCAAGAATAATTAACTCTAGATCTAAACACATTGAATAAGAGAATAAGATATAATCAAGCTTATAAACTTTATAATATATCAAATATAAATGACAAGATTATATTCTTGACATATTATCCCGCGATGCAGTGATAAAGACAGAAAAGTTGAAATGCCTTCGACAATGACAAGATCTATCCTTTTTGATTCAATAATCATGATTACAGAGATTTGTATTCACTATCTAAACATTTTCTTGGTTTTCTTCCCTTCTCCTCCTTCTAGGAGAGGAAGCCCCATTTTCTTGTCTTTTTACCTCCTATATATATTATTAATATTCTATTTTGTCCATCAGACCTTAACCAGAGTGCATTCATCCCTTGATTGTACCTCACGCCGCCTTCCTCAAGTTCCATGATATTTACTTCGCCATACAGGCTTTCTGATGGCTCGATCTCGACCGTGGCCGAGGTATTCGTTGTTATTACACCTTGTGGGTACGACCACAACTTAGTTGATCTCTTACCGTTACTGTTAGCGCTAGTCCATATGTGGTCCAATTTTAACCCATACAGTTAGTCCATCCGCCCATTGGGATCGCCTATTGGCGAGCTCGATGGGCGGACCCTGTTGATTCAAAAACTAGGAGAAATCTGAATGCTTTACACGAGGGGCGAGAACCTCAAGGTGAGGTAGCAACGTGACGCTTTGAGAATCGCATCGTATCATTACGTTAGTTTAAAATTGGACCTTCATGTCAGTTTAGGGTCTCATCAATATTCTCCATGTATCATTGTGGCGCACGTTCTCTAGGTATTGTTTCGTTTCTAGTGCCCTTTTCGTTTTTTAACTGGCGACACTTGGTTTCCTACTCTAGGCATTCTCCATTTGAACATTACGTTTTTCAATTGCTTAAGAGAGAATTTCACAAGTTTTCTATTTGCTTCTGCTAGGATTTGCAGTGACCATTGTCTTTTTCGTTTATCATCTTCGCTTCTTTCGATCAAAGAAAAAAAATGGCTAGTACTTCTTCCCACTTTGATAAAGCTATAGGTGCTCCGGTGCCGGAGAATGACCCTACTCGAAGAGGGAGAGGGAGTAGTGGAATACGAGGGGTTTCCGATAGAGGATGAGGTGGTTCCCCGCCCGAGGAAGGCGAGGATCGATTTTAACAGCCCTGCCGGAGATGAACCGAAGCTCGTTCCTTCCACGATAGATGTTGCAGCGATCACGACATTCAAAACCAAATGGGGGATCCCCGATCATATTGAAATGGTATCGGCGGATAAGGATATAGTGCATTTATATCGCTCGGGCTACTGCACGTTTTACGCATATCCCTTCGTCATTGGGTATACACTTCGCCTTCCTTCCTTGGTGGTTAATTTCTGCCGTTTTTATGAGGTGTGCCCTGCTTAACTCTCTCCGTATGCGTATAAGCTTTTCTTCATGCTCATCAAATACGCCGGCTGAGGAATTTCTCTAAGGCACATGCTCCACCTTTTTGCTCCGCATTTTCTTCGGGGTACGATGAATCATATGCATCATCTAGGAACCAAGAGTTTCGTGGTGATGATGGATGACAAGACCAACTGCCGCTTCTGGGAAAACTACTTCTATGTCCGAATAGAGCATGTCATATCGAATCCGATGGGGTTTTCTGAGACATGGAATTTAGTTCATAAGTTTTCCTTTCCGTTTACTTTGTGCAATTTTTCTTAAGATGGTCGCTAGTCGTCTCCCTTTAATGACTTCACTGAGGATCTATTTTTGTTTTTGTATCCGAGAGATCACCTCCCCCGCTAATTAACGATATCCATGATTGGGTGAGCGAAATTCTCCCCCACGTAATGGGGATTCGTGATTGGGCATCTTTCCATAAGAAGTTTAGGCGAAAACCGCTTACTAATGAGTTGGTTTGTGGTGGTTTCGCTTTGTTCACTACTTCATAATTTTTTACCTTGTCGTTATGTGATCAAATCCCTCCTTATTGATAGGTAGGAGGGGAATGAGAAGGACGAGGGCTCCTCCACTCGTATTCCATCAACCGGTGCCCTCTGTACGGCCCGACCAAGAGCTACTGCAGGCGGGGGCGTAGAGAGTCTGGCCACTCGTTAGACCACACCCGCAACAGAGGCTATACATTTAGAGGTCACTCTCCAATCGGAGACTCCGGTTCCCGCAGTCCATTCAATGAGTAAATCTTCTCATGTCGGGGTGGAGAGGCCCCGTCAAAGAGGCGAAGGGTAATGTTGGAAGAGGATTCTTTAGCCGAAATACCCTCAAGGGGTGACCTTATTTCGACGGCACCCGAGACCAGCGGTGGTGCTAGCATAGATACGGAGGCGACGCCCGTTACGAGTGTTTAAGAGGTTATTGAGATGGAGGGACGGAGTTTTGAGACTGTTGTTATTGTTTCGAGCAGGCCATCATCATCTCGGCTGAACCGCACCCCTTCTTCGGTCAATGAGAGGGGGAAATGTGTCATTGTTGAGGATTAAGGATCTAAATACGTCATTGACCCTGTGGACATGAGAATGTTCGATGACGGCTTTACCCGAACTGTTGTAAGGGCGGAAGGCCTTTCCCGAATACTCAAAATTCCGTCGAATGTCAATCTCTTGCAAGACACGGTCAATTTGGTTCCCCAGTTCAATCTTCTATGCTCTGCCTCTGAGAGTGAATCTCTTTAGGAGGTCACGAATTCTGGGTTGTCACGCAGTGTGGCCGCGATGACCTTAAGGGTGAGTTCCCTTTTGATTTCTTCGATTCGTGACCTTTGTTTTTATGCTGACTCTTTTTTTGTTTCTCTCTTTTAGACTTACATGCTGGAGATTGAGATTGCTCGTAAGGCTAAGAAACGAGCCAAGATTTTTCTGAAAATGGCCAAGAAGTATCGGCGATATCGCAACAGATGCCGTGAGATGCACGGGCAGCTCAAGGAGGGTGCCAGTACCCAGTCCATCAGGGAAGAGTTAGAGAAAAAAGATGAGGAACGGGTGCGGTCTATCCGCAGATGCAGTGAACTTGAAGATCTACTCCATGCCAAGGATTAAGAGCTTGATGTGGGCTAAAGGGTTGCCGCCGAGTGCGAGGACCTTCAGGTGAAGGTGCTATCTTTGCGAGCTGAGCTTGAGCGGAATGCTACTAAGGTCAACGCTCTAGGTGTATAATGGATGGAGAAGATGGCCGATCTAGTAAAGAAATTAGCCTAGATAGAGAGAGCCGAGGATGCTCGAGTGTCGGCTTTGGCGAGGACAGCGGTATTTGAGGACACTATATATGTCCTCTGAGCAGGAATTTGAGAGGGCGACGGCCAAACTAAGGGAGGCGCGACTCGAGGATCATATTTGTGAAATTGACTGGGAAGCTTCGAGTCTAGGAGATCGGATCGCAACTCTAGAGACCAAGAAGGTGCAACTGTTGGCTCAGGTTGATTTTGCCTCTACCGCCGTCCCTCGCCGCTTGTATGAGTTATGGGTCTATGCCGAGGCCTAACATGATATATACAAGGTTTTGTGGGAGGCAGGGAGTATTCTTAAGGCCTCATTTGAAGATGATCGGGCGAAAGCACGCGAGGCTCGTATTTCCTGCGGTTATGACCCTGTGACACCGGAGGTTGGTGAGGTCGTTGAAGTTGAGGATGGACTTTTTGATGATGAGGATGCTGGGGAGAATGGCGGTGGAGATGACGCCAAATGAAACTTTGCTGCAGCTTTGTACTTAGATTTTTTCTTGTTCTTTTGTTTATTTTTATTTTTTCTTGAGGGCCTGTTTCGGCCTTTTGTAAGGCGCGTCTGTTGTGCACGTACATTTGAATAACATGGTCGCTTCGCCTTTGTTCATGTATCTCTTGACTTTCTTTCTCCTTGTCCACCGCCCCTCCTCCCCCCACCCCTTTAATTGAGAATTTGAACGAGTCCCTGATCTTTTATTTGAGAATTAGAATGAGGGCAGATCTAATTCACTTGATCCGAGCGAGGTTAAACCTTATTGTGTGAGTTCAGATGAAGTCACTTTGGATATATGAGTTCGGGCGAGGTTGACTTCTGATATGCCGACTTGGGCGGACTCAGCCTTGATTTGTATATTCGAGCAAGGTCAAATTCAGACTTGCCAATTTAGGCGAAGTCAGTCTTGACTTGTATATTCGAGTGAGGTCAAATTTAGACTTGCCAATTTGGGTGAAGTCTTGACTTGTATATTTAAGCAAGGTCAAATTTAGACTTGCCAATTTGGGAGAAGATAGTCTTGACTTGTATATTCGAGTGAGGTCGAATTTATACTTTACAATTTGGGCGAAATTAGTCTTGACTTGTATATTCAAGAGAGGTTGAATTTAGACTTGCCAATTTGGATGAAGTCAATTTTTTATGGCGAGTTCAGCAATGACAGGGGATGAGCTCGCGCGAGATCGACTATGACCCATTATGAGTTCGACGGGGTCTAGCTTTGATTTGTTGATTGGGGTGTGCAAATTTTTACTCCCACTTGGCGATGGTCGACGGCCGTAAGGGTGTTAACTCGAGCATGATTGAAATTGTAACCCGTTATAAATTCGAGCTGGGTCGAACTTTCCTTTCATTTTGCGATGGCCGATGGTCGTAATGGTGTTAATTCGATCAAGGTCGAAATTATTACCCGCTGCAAATTCGAGCGAGGTCGACTTTCCTTTCATTTGGAAATGGTCAATGGCCGTGAGGGTGTTAACTCGAGCGAGGTTGAAATTGTGAACTCGTTGCGAATTCGATTGAGGTCAAACTTTCCTTTCATTTGGCAATAGCCGTAAGGGTGTTAATTCGAGCGAGTTCGAAATTATAACCCATTGCAAATTCGAGCGAGGTCGAACTTTCCTTTCATTTGGCGATGGTCGATGGCCGCAAGGGTGTTAATTCGAGAGAGGTCGAAATTGTAATCCATTGAAAATTCGAGCGAGGTCGAAATTTCCTTTCATTTGGCGATGGCCGATGGCCATAAGGGTATTCATTCGAGCAAAGTCGAAATTGTAATCCGTTGCAAATTTGAGCGAGGTTGAATTTTCCTTTCATTTGGCGATGGCCGAAGCCCGTAAGGGTGTTACTTCGAGTGAGGTCAAGATTGTAAACTTTTGCAAATTCGAGTGAGGTCAAACTTTCCTTTCAATTGGCGATGGGCGTAAGCGTGTTAATTCGAACAAGGTCAAAATTGTAACCCGTTGCATTACTTTTATTGGAGAATATTACTCATCGTCGTATTGTTTATGCGTGCGAGGAGGTAAGTCCCGGTTTTCTGAATTTCGCTTTCGTTGGAGAGCACCATGCACCGGGATGAGTCCCGATTTGTTTAACTTTGCTTTTATTAGAGAATACTGTGAGTTTCATGGGCCCATCGCTCAGTCCCTAGTTCCAGAGATTATTTCTTAATAATGTCAACTCGTTCTGAGCCGTTTCTGTTATTTGTAGTACGACACGACTTAGAGGGATTGGCTCGGTCATTTCTTGTGAGATATTATGGTATGGAATATTTTCCTGGTGCATTTGGTGGTTTTCGTTCCTTGTTCGCGTATCTGTGAGAATATTCGTGTTCCTGTTCTGAAAAAAAAAAGAGCATGGTAAGTTAAACCCAAACGAAATTGCCTATTACCTTGGCCTAGTAAGTCGATGAAAGGGGGAAAGGCGATGTAGGGTCACTCACTTCGACCCATGCTCGAATGGCGGTTTCAGATTTGTCAGTCGTGTTTGGCTTCGCCGTTAGTCGCGTCTAGACTTCTCGTGGATTGTACTTACCTTGCCCGTTAGATATCGAGATCGAGTCCCAATCCGATCCCGTCGGATATGCACAAACAATAAGGTAAATATATCATACTTTGTTCATAAATCACATAGCGCATGTAGGTACGAAAATAAGGCAGGATACGCCCGATATTTTAAAGAATCACACAGTAGGCTATCGTCCCTTCCTAAGAGGTGGGAGTACATGCCGGTATATAAAGTGAATACGTCAAATAGGATTGCGGTCATGCTAAGTGCATAGTGACTGCGACCCTTCTTTAAACACGCATATAACGTGTCAACCCTATTGCTACACATGAGGCATGAGTTTTGCACAAACATCAGACATAATATCGGTTTCATATAGATATCTGACCTAGATTCGTTCGGTTATCTCACTTTTTCGAGTTGGCATTTATGCCGAGATGGTGAGGCTATGACAGCCTGGAGGTGATACTTGGCTGGTTTTAGATCTAAAGGAAACTAAAAATTTGGCTAAGAAATCCCCACAGACGGTGCCAAATTGTTTGATCAAAAAGTACTAAGCTTTTTGTTAAACTAATTAATGAAGAAAATAGAGGATAAATCTTAGCCAAGGATAATTAACTCTAGATCTAAACGAATAAGAGAATAAGATATAATAAAGCTTATAAACAATATAATATATCAAACGTAAATGATAGGCTTACATTCTTGACATATTATCCCACGATACAGTGATAAAGACGGAAAAGATGGAATGCCTTCGACAATGACAAGATCTATCCTTTCTCATTCAATAATCATGATTACATAGATTTGTATTCACTATCTAAACATTTTCTTGGTTTTCTTCCGTTCTCCTCCTTCTGGAGAGGAAGCCCCTTTTTCTTGTCTCTTTATCTCCCATATATATTATCAATATTCCCTTTTGTCCATCGGTCCTGAACCAGAGTGCCTTCATCCCTTGTTTTACCTCACGTCGCCTTCCTCATGTTCCAAGATATTTACTTCGCCATAGAGATTTTTTGATGGCTCGATTTCGACAGTGGCCGATGTATTCGTTGTTATTACATCTTGTGGGTACGACCACGACTTAGTTGACCTCTTACCATTCCTGTTAGTATTAATCCACATGTGATCAGATTTTGACCCATACAGATATATCATTATGATACGATTATGTACTTAGTTAATTAATCAAATAAAACAAAAAGAGGATTTGTTTATAGTTTCTTTATTTTATTAATTTCCTTTTGGCTGTGAGAAATACTGTTAAAGAGATTAACTATAACTATAGTCACAACACTATCAATACAAACAGTGTACTAATATACGACTCGTAATATTAGACTCGTCCCATATACTAATTACACCTTAACCTTAATCAGGGGCGGACCTACAGTATGGACGGGTTCCCGGAAATTCAGTAATTCTTGCGTAAACCCTGTATTTATATTAAAAAATTCACTAAATATTTGTAAATATCTAACTGTGAATCCAGTTATTATTGCATATTAATTTGAAATTACGGTAGAATTCCATAAGACTCAAATCCTGAATCCGCCTGTGACCTTAAGGTTATTTTAAGCTAGCCGAAGACGCAAATCTAAAGCTTGGGCATCATCAATGTCTCAATGTAATTCTAGATTCTGTTGCAAAAAGCACGAATTAAGTAAAATAAGATGGAGCTTTTAGCAACAAAAAAATCGACTTTCCGTTAAACTCCTCTTTTCGTAACTGTTAGAAATGTAAAAATAACATTCTATTTATTGATTAGTCTAAATTACAAATTTAGTGGGGTTGAGGTAAAATTGGTTAATTGATTGATTGTTGTTAACTTGCAATTTACTTCATTTACACTGGAGAAAGCACCATTTCTTTTGGCCCTACAAAATTGTTTTCCAAAAAAGGAAAAAATAAAAAAGTATTGCCAAGTTTTTATGTCGAATTTGTTTTGACACTTTTGTGAAAACTAAAAATGCCTTGAGAAACCTATCTACAACAAACAAAATGTATTTTTAATGACAACCGCAATCTTAAGTCCCTTTTTCTTTCGAAATATTAAAAAAATTCTCACTAAAGTTTTCTTTTAAAACAAATCGACAAAGTTTACAGACGTCAAATGGATAATATTCCAATACAATTATTTTTACCAAAGTGCCCCAAATGAATATGTACTAAGGCGCTTAAGGGGCAGAGAGTAGAATAACGTGGAACTAGGGATAAGGAATCTTAGCTTAATTATGGGTGAGACACATGGGTTGATATGGCCACAGATTTCTCATTTCCCTAACCCACAAGTGGTAGGTTATTTCCATCCTTGTTTTATTTTTTTAATAATAAAAATCAGATAAGGAACCTGTTACACATCCTCAAGTACTTAAGAACAAAAAGTCTCAAGCTGGGGATGTGGTTCAACTCTTCAGAGTCAAAGAAATAACAAAGGGAACAGATGAACACTAGTTCCCTTGGCGACTGTACCAGTCAAACCCCAACAACTGTAAAGTTGTTGCCTGCACACGCAACAATGCAAACATTGCAGCAATCAACTTTATGGGGAATGCCCTTGTACCAAACATGCTTGCATCATTTAAGCGATGTCACGTATGTAATATTAACAATGAAGCAAAGGCAAAACATGTCACTTGCACATTGAAGAATCGATCAAGCATTCTCTCAAGTATGTGTCAATCCTGCAAGTGATTCTCAAGGGCATCAAGAACAAAAAACAACATGATGAAGGACCACTTTCCAGTATTGAGTCACTACATGTCCTTAGTTGTGTTGCACCTTTCTTAAATACTTTACTTGTAATTTCTAATTAGCTTAGTTAGAAACATTGTGTAGGAAACCTTTTGTAAAACCATAAGCCTTGTGTTTGTCTCTTCGCTAGAGTTAGTCGAGTTATGAGCTTTGTAATAGAGTTATTACAAAGGGGCTTGTAATAGAGTTGTTACAAGTTAGTCAGGGATTAAGAAGTTAATTCCTAGGTTACAAGAGGTTGTAATCTGAAGTTTGCTCAGTAGTGAAGTTAAACTCCTACAAGGGTAGGTCGTAGTTTTTAATCCCGTGAGCTGGGAGTTTTTCACGTAAAACTCTATTGTGTCATTTACTTATTGCAGTGTGCGTGTATTCTGTAGAAACTAATAGAGAACCTGGTTCTCTATATAGTTTGGTGGACCCTTAGTTTCTATCAATCTGTATCAGAGCGGGTTCTTTCTATCAGGCTAACATCTAGGAAGGATCCTCATGGCTGCTCCACCAAACTTTTAAGAAGGCCATTCTAGCTACAGACGACCAAGATTCAACAGCCAATACTATGGGTGGTGGAAGACAAGGATGCAAGATGAGCTCCATCAATTTGAGAGGAACATTGTATGGCACCTGGTTCCTCGACCTGCTGACAAAACTATCATAGGAACCAGGTAGGTATTTAGAAACAAACTTGATGAGTTTGGAGACACCACAAGAAATAAGCAAGGCTAGTAGTTCAAGGCTACAATCAAGAAGAAGGAATTGAATATGATGATACTTTTGCTCCAATTTCTCGAATGAAGGCCATCAGAATCCTCATTGCCTTTGCATCTCATATGGAATTCAAATTGTTTCAATGGATGTCAAAAGTGCATTTCTTAATGGCTTTCTAAAATAAGTTTTCGTCAAGCAACCGCCTGGTTCCGAGTTCCATGAGCATCCTGAGCACGTGTTTAAACTTGACAATGCATTATATGGTCTAAAGCAGGCTCCGCATGCTTGGTATGAAAGGTTGTCCAAATATCTTCTAAAACATGGCTTTACAAGAGGAAAAATTGATAATACCTTATTTCTGAAGAAACGGGGGAGGAACATGCTCATTGTGCAAGTCTAAGTTAATGACATCATCTTCGGAGCAAAAAAATGATTCTTTGTGTGAGAAATTTACAAAACTCATGGAAAGTGAGTTTGAAATGAGAACGATGGGGGAATTGAATTTTTTCTTGGGTCTACAAGTCAAGCAAACTCCTAAGGGCACAATGATAAGTCAACAGAAGTACATCAAAGAGCTTCTGAAGAGATTTCAGATAGAGAGCTAAAAAATCATTGATATTCCCATTCCAACTACCACTCGTTTAGACGTGGATGAACTTGGTTCTCTTGTAAACGAGACTATGTATAGAGGAGTTATTGGGTCACTCCTGTATCTTACAACAAGTAGAACACATATCGTTTTTAGTGTGGGACTTTGGGCCAGGTTTCAATCTAATCCAAAGGAGTCTCATCTGAAGGCTGCCAAGAGAATTCTGAGGTATCTCAATGGAATGCAGGACATAGTTCTCTACTATCACTCAAGAGATAATTTTAATTTATAAGGTATGTTGAATCTGACTATGCTGGTTATCTGGTGGATAGGAAAAGTACTTCTGGCATGGAACATTTTCTAGGTTCGTGTCTAATTTCATGGGGCGCAAAAAACAAAACTCAGTGGATCTTTCAACTGCAGCAACTGAATATGTGGCAACTGCCTCTTGCTGTGCTCAACTACTGTGGATCAAGCAACAACTAGAAGATATTGGTGTGTTTTCTGATTGTGTGCCCTTACTATGTGACAACACTATTGCTCTCAACATGGCAAAGAATCCACTTCAACATAAGAGAACACAACATATTTATGTGTGACATCACTTCCTTAGAGACAATGTTGAAAAAGTGCTCATCTACATGAAGTTTTGCAGTACAGAAGATCAAATTGTAGATATCTTCACCAAAGCACTGAGCAAAGATCACTTTGAAAAGGATCGCTTAGCATTAGGGTTGATAAAATCAACCTAAGGACCTTGTCCCTTAATGATTCGCTATGAAAGAAATGATCAGGTAAAATAGCTAAAAAAAATTTTCTGGCGAAGTCAAACTCATCTCTATACCATTACAGATAGACACACATGACGATTACAGAGCAAACAAGTAGCTAATGGTATCACATTTTGGTCAAAGAATGAGGCTTACATTTACAAAATTTATCAGGGAACATGGTTCCCTTGACACAGGTTAGTAGTTCCTATGTACTCTCATGCACATCTTTTTGACGGGTAAAACAGTGCCACATGATTAAAATATCAGTTTCTATATTTCGCGCTTCTTAAACCCAAGCATCCTACCCGTTATGAAATGACCCCTTTACCCAAAAATTGATACCTGTTCCTAACATGTCCCTCACCCCTATTTAAATAAATCCAAACACAGCCACTTTCACAATTGTACATATCACAATCCAAAAATCCCCTTTTTCTTCAACAACCGAATACTCTCTTCTTCCATAAACTCTTACTACACTCCACCATGTCTGCAAATCTCGAAGCCAAAATTGTTCCAAGCATCATCCCCACTGCGTCTTCACTTGTTGAAGCACTAGTGACAAAGTCTACGACCCCTATGTCATCCAGTTCAAACCCTAAGCTAGAGTCACGACCACCCACTGTCTGTTCTCCAACCCAATAAAGTACTGGTTCTTATCGGAGTCGCAAAACTTTGACTCCCAAGAAGTTTGTGGCTACGACCTCTCGTTCTGCCATACCAGAACAAATGATCGAAGAAGCTACAGAAGAGGGAGAGAAAAATCACGAAATGTCTAGTCTACCAGTGGAAGAAAGTTCTAAGATACAACAAGGTGTGGGTCGTGAAAATGATGAATCAGCAATGACTACCCCATGCCCTGATTTGAATATTGCCGATTCTACATGTAATGTTCTTTGTATGTCTTTAGAGTTTACTTTGGAGTTGCAAGAAAAAGAGGCTATAAATATGATGTTAATAGTTGCTGAGGGAAGTCTGGTTGGAGGTTATGAGGGTATGTCTGAAACCAATGGGTCTTACGGCGAAAACAATGGTACATGGGTAGAGGGTAGGGAACTAGTGCCCGTCAAAACTTTGTCACCTGACAACACTACTGGGGAACCAACAGAGATAACTGATCCCTCCACCCAAGAGGACCCCTTTGCTTTTACATGGGATAAAACCCCTAGTTCTCCACAAGAACTCCAAGTCAGTACTGATCCCGCTCTCTCTCTCTCTCATCATTTCTATACTGAGCCATTGTCAATTGTTGTTCCTGAAATGAGATCTCTATCTGAGGAGAAGAATGAGGACAGCGAATAAGACTATGACAATTGTCATGCCCATTTTTCTCGCGAAATCGGGTTCATGACATTTGGTATGACAACTCATTCCTTTTAGGAATTGTGGTTTTAATTTGACGAGTCACCAGATTAAAGTGCATTAGGACACTAAGAAGTGTTTGATGTGAGTAACCAGCGATTGGGTAAGGGCTTGAAATTATTATAAGGGGAAGGTGTTAGGAACCCCTCAGAATCCACTAGTGTGGTTCCCGGGCGGACTGTTATTGTGAATTTTAGATGCAAATAACACATAGACAAATAGGGTTCAAAGAAGAGGGGATTTCATCATATAAAGGTTTTCAAACAAATAAAGTTGGAAAGAACTAAAAGAAATCAATATTTTTTTTTAAAAATAAAGAGTTTGAAATTCTTTTTAAAGAGACAAGAAAGAAGGCAAAGGGGGTCCTAGGTTTATTAACAATATGGGTCACCCCACACAACGCCCGGTAATCACTCCTATATGAGGGGCTACACGTGGCATTATCGCGTGGTTATCATATCAATATCTACCCTTCCCACCCCCTTAAGTTATTAAAGTGCGTAATAGTCTCGTTTACTTATTGCATGCTATTACCCGTCCCAATCCTATCAGTCCTGGAGGCATTTAGGATTACTAATCCTAAAAGGGAGGGATATTAGGCTTATTTGTAGTTTCAAAGGCAAAATTCTAAGGCGACATACAAAAATATGTATAGCAAGTTAAGGGAAAGCACATAACAAATAAAAGGCTCAGGTATACCTCCTTTATACAAAGAAACACATAATTTAGCATGACTTACACATACTAGTTAAGGCATGATTAAGTACTAAGCATGCGAAAACTTAAAGGTTGAGGCAAACTAATTTATTACATAATTCAGATAAGAGGCCCAAATCAGGCCTGCCTGTTGGTTGTAGTTATTAACAGAACCGATTTAATTTAAAACTTTACCCTAAGGCTTGCCAAAGTGGGACAAAGATCATATAGGCATGGTATCTACTAAATTCAGAATGCAATAACAGTAACTAAATACATATTGGTTAAAAGATAGTCAGATTATTAAATAAAGGCTGTAAGTTCTGCAAATGCTGATACATCGTTATTACTGGTTTTAGCTCTATACGTAAATGAAGCGATTCATGTTCAATTAATAGTTCATATAGACATGCTTTCTATGCATTGTTGATTTTAAACCTTTTTATAGATATGGTGAAAATGCAGAAGCCTTATAGACATGATATCTAGATGCTAAACTTTATTTAATGCCTATGAACATGGTATCTAATTGCAGTTGATTGTTAAGACCTATGAACGTGATTGCTAGATGAAGAATGGATATACAAGATTCAGAAGGACTTATAGGCATATTATCTATATGTATATGCAGAATTCAGGTTTCCAGATATTTATGGACATGATTTCTATATGAGAGAATGCAGAATTCGGAGATACCTATAGACATGGCATCTATGTGAGAAATGCAGAATTCAGAAATACCTATAGGCATGATATCTATATGAGAGAGTGCAGAATTTGAAATACCTATAGGCACGATATCTACATGAGAGAATGCAGAATTTGAAATACATATAGACATGATATCTACCATTTGCGTACATAGTTACCCGCCCTTTTTCACTAGCCATCGCCAAGAGTTTTATTACAATTTATTACAGCCCAAAATAAAGTAAAAGAATACATCAGAAATTAAAAGTAAAACCATTGAGAGCCTGATTCAGACTTCATGTTTGAAATATGAGGTAAACCAACTACAAGAGATCATGATACAAAGCCTTTCTCCCATTTGGATGTGTCAAAGTTCCCTAATATCCTCAAAGGGGACTCCGGGCAATGCTCATATCCAAATACATTATTAGATTAGGACAAGTGCAGTATGGAAAGGCCAGCCCTCAAGTGTCTACGTTCATAGGGGGCTCAAAGGGTCCCAAGGCAAGGCTCACAAGAGGGGGCAAGTCTTAAAGACTAAGAGAGTGTACAAGTGCAGAGGCAGAATTCTAAAAGGGGGAGAGGAGAGGTAAATAGCTACAAATAAGTGCACATAAGGGGTTCAGGGGGAATAAGGAAATTGAAAGAGGTAAGAGCAGCTGTGGGCATACCTAACAATGCAGAATGCTAGCACACCATAAGCCTATTAGAACACAATATTAGAGACTAGGATCCCAAGGGATCAAGTTTAATTCATGGACAATAATTTGCATATTGCCATGCCTTAAGTCATAGCTCAGACACAAAGGGGCAGGGGTTTGGGATTCATAGTAGAAACAGGCAGAAAGAAATCAACATGCTAATTTTAGTGTTGAACTATACAGAAACAGTAAGAAAACATGGATACAAAAGCAGTAAATAAACATATTGTTGTGGTGCTTAACGCTTAAATAAGGACATACCAGTTTCAAAGAAACAAATATAGAAAAGCTGTAGGTTTTGTAAACAGGCCGCAGTGCAGACAAGAAGAGAGAATACTATTGTGTATAAGTGTGAGTTCAGAAAGACTATGAATGAGTGATGTGTGTTAATGAAAGAGTCGTGCATTTATAATGTGAAAATCCTATAGAAATAAGGTAAGAAAACAGTTAAGGTACTGAATACCAATTAAGAATCAATCACACAAGACTTTCTTTAATTAAGGAACTCAGATTCAAACGGGAAAACTATTTAAGGGAAGAAATCAAATAAACATCTTGTACAAAGCATGAAATTAGGGATAAATACATAAAAAGTTATTTAAGGGCAGAATTTTGAAATACATGGTTGCACAAATAAGGCAAGAAAAATCAATTAGTAGCCAATAAATCAAGGATCGGAGATTTACCGGTCCATGAATGAACCAAGTCAGAAAAACTAAGGAGAACATTTGACTCAAATCGAGTAATAGGGAAGTCAACAAACATGGAAAGAAATCAATCAACCTTATACAAAAGAAGTCTGAACTCAATCACAATTAAAAGCCACTTAGAAGGGAAGTTCAGCACATATATAGAGTACACAAGTAACAGGCATCCGAGGCTGAATTTCGGACAAAGTGAAAGTGTCATGCAATTAAAAAATAAGTAAACAGTAGACCATAGGAATATGGTAATTCAGCAATATAAAAGAGAGAGCATCAAATATCATGCGAAAATGGGTCAAGTAAAGGTCTTATAGAGTTTGGCAAAAATCAGAATCACATGAAGACACAAATTGAAGCAATGGTTTTGAGACTTAATGAAGCAGTAGATGAAGCAACTCTAGGAACTCGAATAGGTCCAGAAAATCAAGCAAGTCCAGAGATGAAGCACAAGCAAATCACGTAGCCAATGGTCTCAATACTCGAATAAAACCCCAAATTTTAGGGGTTTTGCCATTAATCGAGCGTAGAGATCAAAGGGCAAGTAATCAAGGCAAAAAATACTGACGAAATAACTTCCGAAATCTTAGAAAGAAATTGAGACTTTTAACATGCACCTTTCAGTATAAAAACAAAAGTAGGAGAAACAACATAAAAATACTGTAGGAGACACTACATATGAAATACAGTAGAAGTAATGACACAAGAAATACAGTAGCATAATAGAAGAACACATAGAAGAAACAAAATAGAAGAAACAACATAAGAAGTATAGTAGAAGAATCTCATAGGGAATACAGTAGAAGAAACACATAAGAAATACAGTAAAAATACATAAAAACATGCTAAAGATCAGAAAAATTTTAAAGTACAACTTGACAAAACCCTAAATCGAAAAAAGTTGAAGGCTCAGAAGGTGTAGTTTTGAAAGAACTTTGAGAAAAATGCTTAAGAGCTTAGAAAAAACACAAATATACAACAGATCTAAAAGAATTGGAAAAACCTCGAAGGGTTAGGGTTTCAAAAGAACCCAAGTAGTAGAAAGGCTTGGAAAAGTCACTCATCTAAGCAGGAGAAGTCGAAATCAAGCTCGAACAGCCATGGCATGCCGGGGCAAGGGCGGAGATGGCCATAGAAGACGAATCAAACATAGCCTGTACCAAGCTTCGTCATGTTCAGGCGTTGAATCTTCAAAAACCAGGCATGTAGGAGCCACAGTAGGCGGGTATAGGACTTCCAAAGCCTTGGAAGCCATGGATTCCGGTGGCTTTTTGGGCGGAAGTGGTATGAGGCAGCTAGGGTTTGAGAGAATGGGAAGGGGGTTCAAAGGAAGCTGGTGATGCCGAAATGAGTAAGGTTTGGGGGCTAATGGTTAATTAAAAATGTAAAGGTTAAAATGTGGTCGTTGATCATTTTGATCAACTGCCTGGATTAAACGGGAAGCCGGCTGAGCTTTTTAAACGGGCTATGGGTCGGGTAAATTAGGATTGGGCTTGGGTATTGGGTTGATTTAATTGGTTTTGGGTATTGGGGGTTAGATTTAGGCTAAATTGGAAAGCCAAATTTGGCTATACGTTAAATAGCCCCTTTTCCTTATTTAATTTATAAAAAAATATTAAATAAATTTTTGAAAACTAATTAAAATCAATACAATAATTTATAATATATAATTATCAATTAAAAATATAAAATCCTATTTTATAAATATGAGACGAATTTAAACCCAAAAATAGCTAATATTGTAATTATGCAATTTTGTCCTTAAAAATACCAAATAAATTTGTAAAAATATGTGAAAAATATCTTAGCTATATTTTAATATAAATATGAAAATCCAATAAATGAATCACCAATACAATAATTTTGGTGACAATTTTTGGGTTTTTCTTGATAACATAGGGCAGTAAATCGATTTAAAAATCGTTGAAAAATTAAGAAAAATAGTGCAATCCTGGGATATACTTATATATTCCTATATAGGCTAGTTTGAAGTTATTTTTCATATTTAAAAATACAGAAAAAAATTGGGTATCAACAGCTGCCCCTCTTTACCCGAGAAGGATGAAAGAGTTGCCGGGTATATGATGGCCGATTTTGACCGGAGAAACGGCTTGAAGAGGTTTGGCCGTGCTTTGGCTTCTGAGTTGCCTACATATCCCTGGTCTTACAGGATTTAGGCCATATGTAGTTCATGATCCGTCGGCGGAGTATGCCGATGGAGACCTTTCAAGAACTGGCGCAATATTCAGGTTGGGATGAATGCTTAAAGTCTAATAGGGTTGCAGGAATTGGAGCGGGATCACTCTTGCCGAGATGGTCATTGCTCGCCGGTTTACCTGCGAATATGCAATACAAGCATATGTTGTGCATAAATTTAAAATGATGCAAGTTCCCGTCGGACCATGAATGTTGTCTTCGGACAGTTAGGATGATGTCCTCGGACCATGACGTCCTGGTCCATGAAGCATATAATAAAGGATTCGCAAGCTTTGAAATGATGCTCTCGAGCTATGAGAATGATGCCTCCGAACCATAATGCCTTTGAATAATGGTGTGCGAAAACTTAAAGGGATCTTCAGGCCATGACATGGCGTTCTCGGGCTATGAGAATGATGCCTCCGAACAATGACGCCCTCAGATAATTTGGCAATCTTTCAGCCCATGAAATGCAGTAGGTGGTGATCTTTTAGCCCATGAAATGTAGTAGGTGGTGATCTTTTAGCCATGCAAGCGCAAATAAAATGGTGATCTTTCAGCCATGCAAGCATAAATAAAACGGCGATCTTTCAGCCATGCAATGCAGAAATGCAGATGGAGACAGTGTTTAGTCTCGGAAGGTAGAATGGTAGCCTTATGCAATGCAGAAAATACAGATGGAGATAGTGTTTAGTCTCGGAAGGCAAAATGGTAGCCTTATGTAATGCAGATGGAGACAATGTTTAGTCTCGGAAGGTAGAATGGTAGCCTTATGTAATGCAGATGGAGACAGTGTTTAGTCTCGGAAGGCAGAATGGTAGCCTTATGCAATGCAAAAATGCAGATGGAGACAGTGTTTAGTCTCAGAAGAAAGAATGGTAGCCTTATACAAATTCATAAATAAGGTAAAGTAGCAGATGGTGATAGAGTTTTTTAGTTAGAGTTTCTTAGCTTATAACAAGTTAACGATGTCGGGATCGCTGGGGATATCACTGGCATGTTTGGATGGCCAATACCGGTAAGTGCAACAATCCTGAGAGTTGTATTCATGAACGATGTTCGTCTTATGGGTGTGTAGTATGTCCAATGATTTTGCAATTCAAGTGTCTGCATCCAAAGAAAAATAGTGAGTTTTGTAGAGGGGAGGTTAGTTCGTATCCCTGCTGGCCTTGCTCGACTTGTTCGGCTTTAATCTGGTGATACAGTATGTATCATTGGGGTAGCGTTGCTGAACAAAACGGTTTCGATAATAAACATGCGTGAATTTGTAAAATATGACATAAGTATATATTTAAGAAATAGCTTTTAGATGAACCGAAGGCTGTGACGTGGTTCAGGACATTGCAACCTCTCCTTCTTCAGAATTTTAAGGGTCCTCCTCAAATTCTGCCCCAGTTTCCAATTGCGGGGGAAAATGAAAATTTTATTTTGTGACCGAAACCATAAGGCTGCCTATGTATCCTCTCTTAAACGGTAATCAGGTAAGACGCAGTTCAAATTACATCATATAGGAAAGCATAAGATTACACATAGTAGCGCTTGACTGCATCTGGATAGATCAGTTTTGGCCAAACTTCTTCGTCCATTTATGCAAGTATAAGGGCTCCTCCTGTCAGAACCCGGTGAACCATGTATGGACCTTGCCAGTTGGGAGAGAATTTCCTTTGGCTTCATCTTGATGCGGGAATATTTTCTTTAATACCAGTTGCCCCGGTGTGAACTGTCTCTTCTTGACTCTCTTGTTGAAGGATATGGCCATTCTGTTCTGATAAAACTGGCCGTAACACACTGCATTCATTCTTTTTCCATCTATAAGAGCTATCTGCTCGTAACGACTCTTTACCTATTCTACGTCGTTGAGCTTCACTTCTTGTATGATTCTCAAGGAAGGAATTTCTACTTTGGGGGGAATGACGGCTTCTGTACCATAAACCAGTATATAGGGAGTTTCCCCAGTTGATGTGCAAATTGTGGTGCGATACCCCAATAGAGCAAATGATAGCTTTTCGTGCCATTGCTTATGCTTCTATATCATTTTCCTCAATATCTTCTTGATGTTTTTGTTGGCGGCTTCTACGACTCCATTCATCTGAGGCATGTAGGCCGTGAAATTCTTGTGTTTGATCTTGAAGGTTTCACACATGGCTTTCATTAAGTCACTATTGAGTTTATAGCCATTATCAGTAATGATTGACTCTAGAACACCGAATTGACAGACGACACGGTCGCGGACAAAATCTGTCACGACCTTCTTAGTCACTGCTTTGTAAGATGCTGCTTCGTCCCATTTGGTGAAATAGTCGATTTCCACTAAGATGAACCTATGCCTGTTGGAAGCGGCCAGCTCGATTGGACCAATAACAACCATCCCCCAAGCGGCGAAAGGACATGGTGAGCTTGTTGCATTAAGCTCATTTGGTGGTACTTTTTCATGTCTGCATGTATCTGATAGCGGTGGCATTTCCGAACATACTGGATGCAGTCTGTTTCAGTAGTCATCCAAAAGTAACCAGCTCGGAGTATCTTATTAATCGTTCATATGTGGACCGCAGGTCCCAGCATAGATTTCTTCTAGCAGCTTGGCTGCTTCCTTTGCGTCGACACACCTTAGTAGCCCCAAATCAGAAGTCCTCCTATACAGGATTCCCCTGTTGTGGAAGAAATTATTAGACAGCCTCTAAGTGTGCGCTTCTGAGTATGATTGGCTAGTTCTGGGTACTCTCCTTTCGTCAAATTTTCCCTGATATCATGAAACCAAGTCTTCCCATCTGCTTCTTCTTCAACATGGGCACAATAAGCTTGCTGATCGTGGATCTTTATTGGAATAAGATCAATGAATTTTTTATCTGGATGTTGTATCATGGATGATAGGGTAGCCAATGCATTGGCGAACTCATTTTGGATTCTTGGAACATGCTGAATTCCGTCTTTGTGAACCTCTTTCTCAGTTCTTGCACGTGATGCAGATAAGGGAGTATCTTAGAGTTCTTGGTTGTCCATTCTCCTCGAACCTGATGTATAAGCAAATCTGAATCTCCAATCACTAGCAGCTCTTAAATGTTCATATCAATAGCCGTCTTGAGCCCTAAGATGCAGGCTTCATACTCGGCCATATTGTTGGTGCACGGGAACCTGAGTTTGGCAAACATCGGATAATTCTAACCGGTTTTTGATACTAGGACTGCTTCTATGCCAACTCCTTTGAAATTTGCTGCTCCATCAAAAAACATTCGCCAGCCATCATAGGATTCTGCAATGTCTTTTCCTATGAATGATACTTCTTCGTCAGGAAAGTGCGTCTTTAAGGGTTCATATTCTCCATCCACGGGATTTTCGGCAAAGTGATATGCTAGTGTCTGTCCCTTGCTTGCTTTCTGAGTTACGTAGACAATGTCGAATTCACTCAATAGGATTTGCCACTTGGCTAGTTTGCCGGTAGGCATGGGCTTTTGAAAGATATATTTTAAAGGATCCGTCCATGATATGAGATATGTTGTATAGGCACAGAAGTAGTGCCTCAGCTTCGGTGACACCCAAGTTAAAGCACAACAGGTGCGTTCTAACAAAAAATACCAGGTTTCGTACGGAGTGAACTCTTTGATGAGGTAGTAAATGGCTTGATCTTTCTTCCCTGTCTCATCATGCTGCCCAGAACACAACCGAAGGCACCATATAATACTATGATGTAGAGTAACAGAGGTCTACCTGGTTCAGGCAGGACCAAAACTGGCGGTGTCAATAAGTATTACTTGATCCTGTTGAAAGCTTTCTGGCATTCATCGGTCCACTTGATGGCGGCATCCTTTTTTAACATCTTGAAGATCGGCTCACAAATGACTGTGGACTGTGCTATGAACCGGCAATATAATTAAGTCTCCCTATGAAACTCATTACGTCTTTCTTGTTTTTTGGTGGTGGCAATTCTTGAATGACTTTGATCTTTGATGGATTCAGTTCTCTGGGGATAGCCAGCGAAACGATCCACGAATTATTGCAGTTCATGCTTGGTGCAATTGTCGATTAGGATGTGTATGTTTGGTAAAGGGAAGTCGTCTTTCGACTGGCCCGATTAAGATCCCGGTAGTCGACACAGACCCTTACCTTCCCGTCCTTCTTTGGTACCGGCACAATATTAGCTAACCATGTCAGATACTCAACTACCCAGAGGAATTTAGCTTTGACCTGCTTGGTAACTTCTTCCTTGGTTTTTAAACTCATATCTGGCTTGAATTTTTTGAGCTTCTGCTTTACGGGCGGACTTGGATCAGTTGGCAGTTTGTGTGCCACAATAAATGTACTTACGTCAGTCATGTAGTCGTACGACCAGGCAAATATGCCCTCATATTATTTTAGAAACTCTGTGTATTCCTTTTCTGATGACGACAAGTGAATGCTAATTCGTGTTTCTTTGACATTATCTTCATCTCCCAGATTAACAATCTTAGTCTCGTCCAGGTTGGAGTTAGGCCTGTTTTCAAAATTCTCAACTTCTTTAATAAAATCTTCCGGTATGTCATCTTCCTCTAAATTTATGTCTGTTTATCGTGTTGTCTCATTGTATGTCACAGTCATTAGTTCATCAAGATAAGTAATAGTAATGTTGTATAAGTACAGTAATGAGAGAAAATAATAAGAGTAGGATTTATAAGGAAATCTAAATGCTTTGATAAATTCCATAACTATTTTTGAACATTGGAGATCTTATTGCGAAATTAAAAATGCGAAAAGGGAGGTTAACTAGTAAAATAAAAGATAACACATAATGCTTGTTCAGCCTTGCTACCCTGAGGCTCGTCGGGCTCTGTTGGTTCTGATGGTCCAGTTGTTGAGGTGGACTCCTCTGCTTACGGCTCGTATGGAAGGGCCTTCCTCCCCCTCCTCCTCGAAAATGACACAACAATCCATATTATCGTCTTCCAGGAACAAATTCCTCACTGCTGCCATTGCTTCCTCTTCTTCTGATCCGTAGATAACTTCGGTCAGTGGGAAAGTCTGTTCCAATCGTGATATTGGCTGCTCCAATGGTTAGTAAGGACCGTGCCATGGTGGCGACCAATCGTTGAATTCTTTCCAAGTATACTCATATCCCAGACCTAAGGTGGTGCCATGTTTCTTTAGTTTGATAGGCTTAGCGATTCCTTGGAAATTCTTGCCAAGTCCCTTGCTAGTTTCGTATCCGCTCCAGTTCAATATGTTTTCAATTTTATTGTCCCACCATTTGTCTTTATCAACGGCGTTGACTCGCTCGATGTGGTGGTAAGTTTCCCCGCCTATCCTTCTTCTGCCTCTTATTACTGGGATAGTCCGACGGCTGTATATGGGATTGCTACCGTCGCCGTGAATAATCACCTCTTGGTGATTCCACTCAAACTTCACTGCCTGATGTAGCGTTGATGCTACGGCCCCAGCAATATGAATCCATGGTCGTCCCAACAATAGATTGTAAGATGTCGGCACGTGTATTACTTGAAAATTAGCATCAAACCAAGTAGGACCCATTTGCAAACACATGCTAATTTCCCCAATGGTGGACCTTTGAGAACCATCGAAAGCTATGACGTTGGTGGACCCGTCTTTGATCACGTGCAGTCCCTTTCCCAGTGTTCTGAGTGTTACCAATGGACAAATGTTGAGGTTGGACCCTCCATCAATCAGAATCCTGGTGATAAAATAATCTTCGCACTGAATGGTGATGTGCAATACCTTGTTGTGACTCAACTCTTCGGGTGGCAGCTCATCTTCATGAAAAGTGATCTTGTGACTTTCCAATACCTATCCTACCATATTAGCCACCTCTCTGCCGGTGATGTTGCTTCACACATATACCTCACTCAGCACTCTTAGCGGGGCATTCATGTGTGCATCAGAACTTTTTACCAAAGCAAGGATAGAAATTAGTGCCGATGTTTTGTTTAGCTGATCAATGACTGAGTATTCTTTGGCTTGTATCTTTCTCCAAAGATTGTCGAGCCCAGTTTCAGTGATGGTTGTCCGACTAGAGGCCTGCTTGCTTGACTCAACAAAATGTTCCGGAGTATAAACCCTACTGGTTCTCGTCATACCCTGTGTAACAACAGCTTTCCCAAATTTGACATTCCCTTTCCTTCTTGCCTCGACTATGTAGTCCCACGGTATGGCATTTTTATGGAATTGTGTTACTACCGACATTGCCACTGGAATTGGCATGACTATTTTTACTCTGAACGGAGCATGCCCCTTAGGCGGTAAAACTGCAACTTCAAAGCTTGTAGGTGCGTTCGCTGATGACATAAACTCAACCTCAATTGGCGCTGACATCTTTGTAGAGGATGGTGCTTCAAACTTGAGTGGCATGGATATGTTTACCTCGACGTATCCAAAGGGCTGAATCTGGACTACGATCAGATTAATGGTGACTATTGGTTTCTTTGGTTCGTCACTTTCTGTGATCAAACCGATCGATCCGTTGGGATCCCAATCATCCTCTATTTTAATCATGTGAACGCCTCCACCCTTGTGGTCAGACAGAGGGTTATTGCGAATATTTGGAGCAGACTCTTTCACCACAATAATCTTGTTATCAATTAAAGTCTGGATCTTATCTTTCAGAGAATGACATTCATCAATGGCGTGTCCTTTCATGATTGAATGGTATGAACATGATTTATTTAGATTAACCCACTGAAAAGGGTTCTCAAGAGTTGCTGCAGGGATAGGGGTGACATAACCAGCAACTTTGAGTCTTTCATACAACTGGTCGATAGGTTCAGCAATAGCTGTATATTATCTCGGAGGCCTTCCGTTAAAGTTTGGTCTAGGTCTAGGGAAGTTTTGGTGTGCAGGAGGGGATTGATAGTGGGATGGTTGAGTATTGTAGGCTTGGTAAACATGTGCGGGTTGGGAATACCTGGGTGAAGTGGGCTGATATGCGGGAGGCGATTGATAGGGGAGTGGTGGATTTTGGTAAGAGGGTAAGTGTGCTTGGTAGTTTGGGGTAGGCTAATATGTGATTGGAGGCATTGGGTATGTTTGGTATTTGAGGGGAGATTTGGTTCTCTATGCCACCATTATGGCTCCTACGTCCCTTATCTTGGACACACCGCCTGACTGTAAGGCCTTGTTTGTAGGTTGCAAAGGTTGAAAATTCGTAACCATACCGCTTTTGATGCCCTCTTCGATTCTTTCTCCCAACTTGATAATGTCAGAAAATTTATGGCCTTCAATCATCATCAGCCTCTTATAATACTGTGGGTCCTGGGCCCGAACGAAAAATTAGTTCATTTGATCTTCTTCCAAAGCAGGCCTAACCTTAGCAGCTTCTGACCTCCATCGAATAGCATAATCACAAAATATTTATGTGGGTTTCTTCTTCAGATTTTGAATATAGAACACATCTGGTGCATTCTCTGTGTTGAACCTGAATCTGTCCATAAAATCGGATGCCATGATCACCTAGTTTGACCACTTCTTCGGATCTTGGCTAATGTACCAAGATAAGGCATCTCCCTTCAAGCTCCTTATGAAAAGATTCATGCGGATTTTCTCGTCTTTTCCGACTCCAACCAATTTGTCACAGTACGTTCTCAAATGGACCCTTGGATCCCCTGTACCATTAAAATTTTGAACTTAGGATGTTTGTTCCCCTTGGGCAGTTCAGCATCTGGCTGTACGCAAAGATCTTCATAGTTTATCCCCTCAATTCCCTTACTACCTTCAACACCTTGAATTCTGCTAGTCAAATTTTTAAGCTCTTCGACAAGGTTTCTGATGAGCAAGTCTTTATCATCGGACTCGAATGTGCTTGAAATGGGCTGGGTGGAGTGCAACATAGTTTCCACGTAGATGGGGTATTATGTTGGGTGTGGTAGTGGTCATTTGTGGAGTTCTGGAGTTCTAGGATGAGCAGTGTGGTATTATTTGAGGTATGGCAGGTATTTCAGTGGTGGTGAGGAATGGGATGGTTTTGTTGCTTTGGGATATTTTTTGGAGGTACAAGATTCTGAGTATTTGGGAAAGTAACTTCTGAAGTGGTGAGGGAAAATGACAGATTTGCCAGATTCTGAACTTGGTCAAGTTCTTCCTGAAACTTCAACAGCTTTTGTTCTAGTTGGGATGCATTTTCCTTAGGGACCAGAGTGCCATGAGTGACCTCTACCCGTTCAGTTGAGTTCTCTTTTATGGTGTTCTTCAAATCTTCCATCTTACCTTTGTTCTTGTGTCTGATAGGACTAAGAGGAGGAGTAGGTGGAGGGCCCTTGGATCTCGTAAAATATGATAATGTTGCCAGAGTTCATGAACTAACCTTTGGGGAGGGGAATAAAAAAAAAGTAAAAACAAAAGGTAACAAGTTAGTGCAGATTATGAAAAGCGCTGCGATATTTAAACACATAGTGCAGAATGTAAATCGTGTTCAAATTTGGGGACCTCTTTGTGCCCGAGGTAGGCCTAGCGACAAATTGATCTGGATAACTTGGAATTCTAAATGCCTCATTTTATTGATAAAAGGTAGACGAATCCCAAAATGACACTAAATATGCAAGACATAAAATCACTAATGGGCATTGGCCTTATTACATTTTATAAAGCAGAAAATTAAAACTCCTATCTATTTGGTCCTAGAGGGACCTTCCCAGACTCGACATCATTGGCTCCATCGAACAGCTTCTCTAGCTCGCGCAGTCCCAACAGCAAGTAGGCTCTGACCAAATGTCCGCCGTCATTTCCTTTAGCAATCCGGCAGTCTTCGACCCTTTTCAGAAACTTCTTTTCCAACTCTACTATACCTCGCTCCAAATACCCCAGTTATTTGTTGGCGCTGACAGCCATATCCTTCCACACTTCAATTAGTTTTTGATTGGCTTCCTGTATCTCACGATGCTCGCTTTTGTTTAACCAAAAAATAATAATTTGGTCAAAACTAGAATTTAAGATAAGAAATCGGGTTACTGATAATCAAGAGACCAAAAAGTATAATAGGCTTTCTCATAATAAGAATAAGCAGTAAAGAAATTTGTATTTCAATATGCTGTAGATGATATTTCGTGTCCTTACAAATGATGAGACTTCTTCTTTTTATAGTTGATTCTAGGTAAAGGAATGAAACCTAAACTTTAATGAGTCAATTATGAGTAATAAATGACATTA
>MU706514.1:21738-44810 GCA_026770625.1 Nicotiana glauca
ATTGCGAGGCCACTTGAGTAAATAACATCATTTTAAATAGCAATTTGAATAATGTTAGTAACTAATGTTAGTGATGAACGTTAGCAGGATGTCAGTTTGTAAGCGTTGATGTATTAAATTCAAAAAAAATGGCTTTTGTATTACACATAGTTAATTCCAACAGTTCAATTCATCTAATACGGTTAGTTTAAGTTAATTAGAGAATGGTTAGTTTGTTTTAATATTTTTGTCAATCTCGTATGCATATTATAATTTCAGCTTTAGTAGTTCGCTTATAGAATAAGGCACGGAACAATTTTTCATTTTTACAAGTTCGAGTGTAATTTTCCGGTAGCATCTATTGTAATCTAATAACTAATAAGAGGCTCAAGCTTGTCAAGCATGTAAATCAATTAGGACTTTTTCTTCTTTCATTTTTAGAGACGAACAAAAAAAATAAAAAATGTAGTCACTTTAGGCTGATCCTTTTAAAATAAATGAGACGAGCCTCACCAAATAAAATGCACAAACTGCGGGGCCCTCATAAGTGTATATATTAAAATACTTAGTTTTCATGATGGGCTGTTTAGCGAATTTTACGGCCTTTCCCAAAATAATAATGCGTTAGTCTCTTTAGGCGCGTCTTTAATAATCTTACCTTCTTAAACTCGAGTGTGCATTTCATGCGACCCAAATGCAAATCCCAAAACGTCGAGTCCAATATGTTCAGGATTGCGGGTGCATTTCATGTGACGCGATCCGAAGACGTATTTTAAACGACGTTCAATTTTCTTTAATAATTTGAATAAAAGCGGTTAAAAGTAAAAAAATTCACATAAGTTAAAGCATGTATAAATCAGACAATTAAGCTAAATATGACAGTTGAACGACCGTGCTAGAACCACGGAACTCGAAAATGCCTAACACCTTCTCCCGGGTTAACAGAATTCCTTATCCGGATTTCTGGTTCGCGGACTGTTAAATAGAGTCAAACCTTTCCTCGATTCGGAATTCCACCGGTGACTTGGGACACCATAAATCTCCCAAGTGGCGACTCTGAATCTCTTAATAAACGAATCCCGTTTCGATTGTCCTTTAATTGGAAAAACTCTCTTTACTACACCCTTCGCGGGGTGCAGTAGCGCCAAAATGAGGTGTGACAGAGAGGATATGCCTCTTCTCTTGAGTTTCTTTGAATAGGAAAACCTTTACCTCGTTTAGGCTTCCCAATTCCACCACTGATTATCCTATCAAATCTATTGGATCGATCATTTCCTCTTCTCTGGGGCTTTCTACGTTTGGAGCTATTGGGGGGTTGAGATTGATGTTTTCCACTGGGAATTACATGTTAGGGTTCTGTGGGTGTTGATGATGTTGTGGTACATTCCACTGCATAAATATTGGGTTCACAACAGTTAGGGCTTCTGGGGGAAGAATGGTAGGTCTAGGCCTAAGTTCTGGGGTAGGATTAGAACAGGGTTGAAATGGGGAGGTAGGTTCCATTGGGCTCTCATTTCTTGGACTAGATTTGGGTTCATTGTTGGTGCTAAGGGCTGTAAAATGTTGTTCACACAGACGTGATTCATGTAGTTGTTCATGGCAAGGTGAAGACCATATGACACCAGCTGAGCTAAGTAGCGTGGGTTTTGGATCAATATGACACTCTCCTGCCCATTGATCGTGGCATTGAGCATAAGACCTCTCCCCATTAGACCTATCTCTATCCAGGATAGTGGGTGATGGTCTTGTGGTATTGGTGATTGAATATAGATTATTGGGTTGTTTGGGAGTCGATTTTGTAGAGGTGGAAGGTTTTCCATGTTCAGTGGCCTTGGTGGACGAAGGAGTTGTATGAGTCTGTATATCCTCCTGTTGTTCAATGGAAGCCTTGGCATTTTTTGAAGCTTGGTCTTCACTTAAATTGGAGGAGGTGGAAAGGTAGATTATAATTGTATCTACATGCATGTAATCTGAATTGGTTAGCGTAGGAGATATAAAAGAAGATTTTGGAGTGGATTTTGCATGGCAAGGATTTGCCACTTGTCGCATGCTTTCCTCCATTTTTTTATTCAGAGACTTTTCAATGGACAAGTGTGGGTTAGCATTTGTATGCTTTTTATTTTTAGTGGTTATCTTATTAGTCATAATATGATCAGTGGTATTAGGATCATTAGTAAGATGACTTGGATTATTGTTACTAGAAGACATGTTAGGGACTAGGTTAATGAGATTAGTAGGTGCATTATTACTAGTAGTACTCTTTGACGTGTCTAGATTACAAATGGGTTGTTGCATGTCAAGTTTATTGATTAATAAATAATTATTTTTGGGAGGGTTAGCATCCAAAGCAGTGTGCTCATTGCACAACTTGGAAAAGCGATTTTCCAACTGAAAACCAGTTGTATTATCATCCATCATGGCTTTGGTAAGCTTGGCCATATGAGTATGATACTTAATACCTTTGTTAAACGACAAGGTATTGGGATGCTTATTGACAAATTTCAACTTTTGGGTGTTGATATACTTACCTGTTGAAGCATTGAATAATTTAACATCAATACATACCTCTATAGATGTCTCCATCCCTACATCTGGAATTTTCCTAACTGACCTTCTTGATTTCTGAAAAGATATGATGTGCCAGTCATCCTCATTGCTTGATTTATTAGAACTTTGAGTGCCTTGAACTTGGACTGATCTTTCTTTAATGTTCTCCATCTGAGACTATGGGTTTAAGACGATAGAACATTGACCTACTGTGTGTCCTAGTGAACCACAGTTCTTGCATAGAATTTTATCTCCTTCATATTCGATTATCTGTTTATGTTCTTCGATAAATATGAATTTAGCCACTGGTTTGTTCATTGGCAATTCTACACAAAGCCTAGCATATCACCCTCTTAAGGTGGAGGATGTACAGGCATCAATTTTTAAGAGTCTCCCAATAGAGTTACCAATTTTTCGAAGAATAATCCCATCATAGAATTCAGTAGGCAAATTTGGCAACCGGATCCAGACAGCTGTGCATATTTGTTTTGCATTAGAATGCTACAAAATGTGGTTCCCACCTTTGGCAAGATAAGAAGTAAACAAAGATGAACCATGGTACATTTTGTAGGATTAGATTCATGTTATCTTGTTTTTAAAATTTTGCAATATAGTAGTCTGATCCCAAATCGATTGGGGGAAAGTTTTCATTTACTTTCCACAGATCCTGGACCTGTTTTTTTAAGGATTTGGTGAAGAGTTCGTTTACCTTGTAATTTAATGATTATGGAATATTTTCAAGGCATATACATCCGTTCCCTATCCTCTTGTGAGAGGATGATTTTTCCTTTCCCAGTTGTATTAACTAGTTCCTTGATGAGGAGTAAGTATTAGTACCATTGGGTAGAGGGACGGTTGATTTAATTATATATGATTTCCGTCTCTTCAGTTCCCTTAATTAACTTGTCTTTAAAGGTGTTTTGTTGATTTCCAAAATTCTTGGTGTTATCATCGATGGTAATGTCGGGTAATTTGGGGGGAATAAGGATCATTTCTATATCTGTATCCATTTAGATTGGCTGTGGCTATTGAATTGGTAGAGACAGTCTTGAATTTTTAGAAAGAAGAGGGAGCTTCTCTCTCTAGGGTATATATCATTGTTTTTGAATGTACGCTATAAGAAAACAATAAAATTAGATTAACTTAATCTTTTTATCCTAATTCCATTTGATCAATTAAAAACTACGTACAACCAAAACTTGTTAAAGAGACGACTAAGTGGCTAAATACCATCGCATGCATGAAACTCGGGTCTGTTTTTAAGATTGTGATAAGTTTTGAAAGGTTTATGCACTGATAATATAAAAATATTTACATAATTAAGATATTTTAAAACTAATTGCACAGATAAACGTGTACACTAAGCATGAGTCGGTATACCCTATTAGCAAAATTATTCAAAAAGAGCTCAAACGTGTACTGTGTACACTAGGTAAATTTGGTAATTATTTAAATTGTTAGCAAGATTATTTAAGAAGAGCTCAAACGTGTACACTAGGTAAATTTGGCAATTATTTTAAATTATTGTGTGGAAGTCTTCTAGATTGTATTGCGTCATATAAAAAATGCTTGAAAAGATCGAGTAACTAATTAATTATTTTCACAAGAAAATAGTTTTATTTTGTTTTGTGATTTTTTTTTTTTTTTTGGATATCCTCAGTATTAGGAGAATCGTCGATTATTGTGATAATTTTTTTTGTGTGTTGTCTGTTAAATGAAATAAAATAAAATGAAACGTGTTTGAAAAAAAGGGACAGAAAATTTGTACATGAGAACTATTTTTCTTTTTTTTTTTTGAAAATAAAGTGTCACCCAAACAATATATTACAACAATTCACCAACTTGACTTACCCCAATTCACATTAAATTTCACATTTACATGTCAGCACAAAACGGGCAGCCTGATGCACGAAGTATCTCGCATTTATGTAGAATCCGAAAAAGAATTGCATCCAAAGCGGTGTGATCTAGGGGTGTACAAACCGAATCGTAAAATCGCACCAAATTGAAAAACCAAACCAAACCGATTAAAAACCCCGATTAGCTTTGGTTTGATTTAGTTTGGTATTGGGTAAAAAATTCGAACCAAACTGACACGTAAATATGTAATTTTATATTTTTAAGAATTTTCATAGAATTTTCTTTAAAGAATGTCTAGAATTATGGAATTTAATATTTAGTTAAATAAGTGCTCAATTTTTATTAACTTTAAATAATGGGTTGTATGATCACTTTCTTATCAAGTGTTAATGAAATGCGTCAATCTCTTTGTTCTTCCATATTAATATGTCAAGATCTACTAATCTTATATCTTTTTCGAATGTCGTGTTTTGATAATGTAAAATTAATTACTCCCTCAGTTCCAATTTATGTGAATCAGTTTGAAATGCCACGGAGTTTAAGAAAAAATAAAGACTTTTTGAATTTGCGTTCCTAAACAAGTCAGAAAGGGGATCCAGAATATTTGCGTGGTTGTAAAAGCTCTCATTAAGGGTAAAATTGAAAGTTTAAGCTAAATTGCTTCCAAATTTAGAAATGGGTCATTCTCTTTGGAACGGATCAAAGAGAAAATATGTTCACATAAACTGGAAGAGAGAGAGTAGAACATATCATTATATAAGTATCATATTGATTTTTATGCTTAATTATTAAATTCAGTTAACTTTGAAAGTGTCCATCAATGAAAAATTATTATCAGACAATTAAAAAAGTAACTATCATATGATATTAAGAAAATTCTCCCATAAGAATATGTTAATAGATCATACATTTATCAATTTTTTAATTTTTACTAAACAAATATTTACTTATAAAAAATTTAACAAAGTAAAATTGAAATAATATTCATGTAAAAAAAATCGAATAATCTGACAAAACCGAACCAATCCGATATAGTTGGTTTGGTTTGGTTGTGATAAAAACTAAATCAACCCGGTCTATGTATACTATTGTGATCTATATAGCTAACCTAATCTAATACAATTATCAGTAACTGATTTCATGGCTCGAACCCATAATCAATAGGTCACATGAAGATAGCTTTACCGTTGCCCCAAACGATTCAATACATTAGATTGAATTCCATGCCACGTGTCATCCTTAAAATAGCTGACTTGGTCCTTCAAAAATCAAATGCCCCAACAACTGCCTTTGCTCTGCTGCTTATATATATAGCAAGATCATAGCCACATTCATGACTCTAATTTGAGCTTTTTTTCCTTCATAAAAAACATAAAGATATACTATACATATAGAGAGAGAGGAAGCTAAATATTTAGAGAGAGAGAAAGATATATATATATATATATATATATCTAGTTAATTAATAGCAGAATACAAAAGCAGAATGGCAAGAAAGTTGACTTTGGCTATGTTAGTAGTAGTAGCTGCTTTGTTCAATATTTCAATGGCACAAAATGCTTATGTAGTAGGTGATGCCTTGGGTTGGACTGTACCTCCTGGCGGAGCCACCGCTTATTCCACCTGGGCTGCCCCGCAAATCTTCTCGGTCGGCGACACTCTTGGTAATGCTCAAAATACTAGTAATAGTATCACATAAAACGATTTTTTTTGTTGTTGAAAAATGATTTAAAATATTCTTAAGCTATACTCCCTCCGGTCCAAAATAAGTGATTTTTTTGTATTTTTCTTGTGGTCCAAAATAAGTGATTTTTCTAAATTTCGAGAATGAATTAATTATTTTTTTTCCTGCATTGCCCTTGGAGTAAATAATGTTGGAATACGTGCTAGCTAGGAGTGTTTATGTGAGATAATAAAGGTTAATATGGTCAATTCCATTGCTAATTAATGTTAAAAGGTAAATTTCCTAAACTGTGTGAAAACAACCAAAAAATCAATTATTTTGGACCGGAGGGAGTACTAAGTATTTTAATTTTACCATTAGTTATACTTTGGATCCATTCACACTTTACCATTAGTAAATTGTCTCGTACTTTGCCCTTGACCCTAATAATAGCCCGTTTGTCCAAACTATAAAAATTAACTTATCTTGACAAGTGTTTTTTTCAAAAGTACTTTTCAGTTTATGTTTGGCTAATTAATTTGAAAAGCACTTCTGAACAGAAATTAGTGTTTGATCAAACTTTTAAAAACTGGTTCTAAGTGTATGTTTCTCAAAAATATTTTTTTTAAAAGTGATTTTCAAGATAAATTCTTTTTTCTGCTTCTCCTCGAAAAACTTGCCAAACACCTTAACTTTAGAAGAAGAAAGAAACTTTTAACAAATAAAAAAAATATTTTTGCTTCAAAAAAAGCTTGGCCGAACATGCGATAATACTCCATAGTCAAAAGCAAATAGATAAATTTGGGTATTTTCCTGAAATATTTGTACGTGAGAATTCGTCCATTTCACGCTGGAACTCCATCAAGCTCAAGGTTAAGCATGCGATAATTTGCCGACAACAAGAGAATTAATGACCCAAAAGCATAAAGAAGGATAAAATTAACAGCCTGTTTGGCCAAATTTCTTTTTGGCTAAAAGTTTTTTTTTTTTTTTGCCAAAAGTATTTTTTGCCAAAAATTGAGGTATTTAGCCAAGTTTTTGGAAGGAAAAAAAATATTTTTGATGAGAAGCAGAAAAAAGGAGCTTCAAACGCTTTTGAGAAAAATACACTTAGAAGCAGTTTTTTAAAGCTTGGTCAAACACTAATTTCCGCTCAGAAGTGTTTTTCAAACTAATTAGTCAAACACAAATTACTTCTCGCCAAAAGTACTTTTGAGAAAAGCACTTTTGAAAAAAAAACACTTCTTAAAATAAGTTGATTTTTGCATCTTGGCCAAACGGGCTATAAGACTATAGTAAAAGTGTGAATTTGGATATTTTCCTTTTTTAGGTAATAATTATATTATTAATGTAATTCTTGTTTTTAAACAGCTTTTAACTTTGCGACTGGAGCACACAATGTTGCTGAAGTATCCAAGGCCGATTTTGATTCATGCAACACTGCAAGTCCAATTTCCGTATCAATGAATGGACCAACAAACATTTTATTAAACTCTGTTGGAACACACTATTACATTTGTACATTTGCAGGGCATTGTGACCTAGGCATGAAATTGGTTTTAACTGTCTCTGCTGCCTCCACCTCTCTTGCTCCTCGGCTTGTACCTGCCGCACCCACTACTCCACCAACAATCACCCCAATATCTGCTCCTGCGACGCCTACGCGCACTATTCCACCAAGAACCACGCCTACTACTTCATCAACAGCCACCCCAGTATCTGCTCCTTCCAACTCTATTACTCCACCAAGAGCCACATCCACTACTCCACCAACACCTACCCAAATATTTGCTCCGACCAATCCGACTGCTCCACCAAGAGCCACGCCAATATCTGCTCCTGCCAACCCCACTACCCCACTGATAGCCACCCCGAAATCTGCTCCTCCTAGGCCCACAAGTTCACCAAGAGCTAAGCGTACTACTCCACTAACAGCTACCCCAGTATCAGCTCCTGTAACCCCCACTATTCCACCAAGAGGCACGTCTACTACTCCACCAAGAGCCGCACCAGTATCTCCTCCTATTAACCCCACTACTCCACCAGCATCCACCCAAGTATCTACTCCGGCCACCCCTACTAAGCCACCAAGAACCACCCCAATATCTGCTCCTGCCACCCCAGCTACTCCACCAAGAGCCAAGCGTACTATTCCACCAACAACCACTCCAATATCCGCTCCTGTCGCACCAACTATTTCGCCAAGAGGCACGTCAACTACTCTACCAAGAGCCGTACCAGTATCTGCTCCTGTCAACCCCACTACTCCACCAACATCCACCACAGTATCTACTCCGTCCAGCCCTACTAAACCACCAAGAGCAAACCCAATATCTGCTCCTGCCACCCCAGCTACTCCACCAAGAACCAAGCGCACTATTCCACCAACAACCACTCCAGTATCTGCTCCTGCCAACCCTACAATTCCACCAATAGCTACCCCAGTATCCGCTACTGTCACCCCCACTACTCCACCAAGAGCCGCACCAGTATCTGCTCCGACCACCCCTACTAAGCCACCAAGAGCCTCTGCTCCTGCCACCCCAGCTACTCCACCAAGAGCCAAGCGTACTATTCCTCCAACAACCACCCCAGTATTTGCTCCTGCCAACCCTACTACTGCAACAACCACCACCCCAATATCTGCTCCTTCACCTGTGGCAACTCTAGCACCTGTACCTACACCATCTAGGAGCCCTTCTGCCCCAACACCTTTATCCATTATTAACTCACCATCTCCCGCTGCGATTCCATCGACGCCATTGGCCGATTCTCCAGTTACGCCTCTGCCTTCCCCTAGTGTCATTCCACCATCTAGTATCCCCTCTGCCACTACACCTCCATCTTCTGCCATGCCGTCTATGCCATCGATCGAGTCTCCGGTTATACCTCCGCCTCCACCAAGTGCCGCTGCACCATCTTTGGCTCTTGCAACATTGCCAGTCACTTTCTTGGCCATGGCTTTAGCTAACTTGTTGAAGTAGATAATAGTATTACAATGTTGTTGTATATGATTCTTTTTGTTTTTTATCTTAGATTTTCTATAGAGTTTGAGACTTTTTTGTACCAATAAAGCTGAATTTTCGGAATTTCAGCTGGAAATTCATGTGTTATTATGATTATAATAAAATTCCAGTTTCTAATTGCCAGCATTTTAGTTATTGTTAAGTGGACATACGATGAAGGAAAATGCTGGAAAATAATACATTCATCCACGTCAACATGCAGTCATTTTTCGTGCAAAAGTTGTTGCTTAATTTCATTATATAAATGGAAAATTGCCAGCAGAACGAAATAATGTTGTTACATGAAAACAAAATTGGAAAAGTAAAGCACAGAAGGAGCAAAAGCTGTTCCTTTATCCTTCATAATTACTTTTCATACTTCATACAAAATGGTGTGACAAATTTAGAAGAAAAAAAAACTCTATATAACAAGACGTCATCACTTCTTTTAGTACTCATTATGTCTCATTTTATGTGATACACTTTTTTTTGTAATATTTTTTTATTTAATCCCAGAATTCTGTTTTTTACCTTTAATGCCAAGTCTTGTTGAAATCTCACCCGATATAACATTCATTTTATTATAAGGAGAGAAAAAATAAAAAGACGTCTGATCTCTCACGCTACACATTTAAAAGGATAATTGTTTGTATTCTTATATATGCTTGTCTAACATATTAAAAATCTCATTTAAATTTTTAAACTCCGTGTCCAATTAAATATCCTCGCGTAATATGAGATGGATAAAGAGCAATTATTATGACAAAATATGTGGGAGATCAGATTATATATATTATCAATATCAATCACAATTTCTTGTGACTAAAGTTGTTTGTAATTGTTATATCATCATTTATGGCTAAAGTTAGACCGTAAAGTATGAATTTATATTTATTTAGTATGTTGATGTTCACTAGGTGTTGGAAGGCCTTAGCTTTGATTATATTGGTATAAATAAGACAAATACAAGATTACGGTCTTAATCTCTCAGTTATGTATAGTAAATTATAATTACGTAGGAAATGATCATATCATAATGTCAAAATCAAAATCCCAGTTTCTTGCGATCAAAGTTGTGATTGAGATATCATTGTTCAAGGCAAAATACAATTCCTTAAAGTACAAATTTATAATTAACTGCAGGTTGATTGATGTTTACTATGTTAATAGTCAATTTCAGCAAAGTCCAATTATAGAAGAAATGTTCATATCATAATGTCAAAGATCAATCACAATTTCTGGTGATGAAAGTTAATTAATTTGTAAATTATGCCATACTTAGGGGTGTTCATGGTTCGGTTTTGGGTCGGTTGTTTCCTAAAAAGAAACTAAATCAAGTAAGTTGGTTTTTAAAATATTAGAACCAAACCAAACCAATTAAGTCGGTTTTTTATCGATTCAGTTTTGTCGGTTTCGTCGGTTTTTTGGTTTTTTCAATTATTTATCGGGTTTTTTTTCTTAAATATGAGACATACACAACCAAACACATATTCTGACGACTATATTTTTAACATAACACTATCAAATCAATTGTTTTTTGAGAAATCTTTCATTTACCAAGATATATTGATGATAATTAAATCAAAAGTGATGAATAATTTTAGTACTCAATTAAAAATTGATTATTGTTAATATGAAGTAAATTCTTGTACTTAGAAAAACAAAACTACCAAACAAAGAAGAATGTAGAGGCAAAGAATTAGATTATAATAGCAAAGAACTAGATTAAAAATACAAATGACTAATATATATGTACCATTAAATTTTAAAAATTTTATATAAAAATGCATATATGTAGGTATAATAATAAATTAAATAGCTACTTTTATAGTCGGTTTTGTTCGATCTTTTCGGTTATATTTTTATTAAAACCAAAACCAAACCAAATTTGATTGGTTTTTAAAATTTAAGGCCAAAACCAAACCAAACCAAACCTAAAAGGTATCAGCTTTTTTGCTCGATTTGGTTCGGTTTTCGGTTTGGTTCGATTTTTCGGGTTTTTCTGAACACCTAGCAATACTATTCTAAACAAATATTGGACGAAGCCATTAAAGTATGAATTATGTTTAACTTTTACATTGATTCTATATAAGAGAGTGTGTATCGGGGGGGGGGGGGGCTATTACAACCTCAAAGATGATGACAATTTTTTCTTTTGGGGATTATCCAATAAATTAAGATGTCATTTTCTTGTAAAATCTATGAGTGCGCCTTGCCAGTTGAAATAAATAAATAAATAATCACTATGCAGAAAAAAATTTATAATAATAATTCCACCAGACAAGATTGAGTGGAACACTATTTATATTGTTGTTCTCATGGTATTGTATCATTCATAATTATTTTTGAAGACCTACTTAATACTTATTGCGTTAAGAGATGAAAAAAAATGGGAGGGAGAAAGTAAAATTGTCTTGTATTGACTTGACAATGACTCGGTAATACTGACGCCTTTCTAATGTCAATGTATTTTTTTGTTGTGAAAAATGTATGTTTTAAGCCACTTCCAAAATAATAGCCGACGATATAAAAGGTGTATTATACACAAAAAAATATACACATTTATATCCTTTTCGACTAGCGAACGCCATTAATTTCAGCCGACCGGCCAATTTTGTATTTTGCCCTTTGTTGGCTCTTTTTTACCTGTTGTTGGACGAGGGTGTCTTACTAACATAAAAGCTGAAGCATTGCAAAAGCGACAAGAAATATAGTAAAAGAACTGACGTGGAAGAGATTGCTAGCAAAAATCTGCTTCGTCTCCTTTACATGAATTCATTATATGCACATGGAAAAATACCGTTGATCGTGAAGGTCATTTATCGAACTAAGAAATTTTACAGACTAAGAAGAAATTATAGTACATCATCATCATCCTGTTGATAGTACATTGAAGCATCATCAAGTGGTAATGAAGGCGGAGTTCCGGGAGGTATGCAAGATTCACCATTCTCACCAGCACATATACACAAAGCCTCTGCATCCCTGAGAATAGCATCCAGGTCAATATGGCCACTCAGCTCATTGATAAATTTCAATAGCGTGTCGAAATCCATCTCCTCTCTTATTATTTTGCTGCGATATCTTTTCAGAATTGCGACACAGACATACAGATGAAGGTGCTCACTCCTATAATGCGTCCATAATACCTCCCACAACCGCATTGTTTTCTCAAATTCAAACTCCCTACAAAAGACCAGAATCAACAAATAAATAAACTAAACAAATAAATGAAAACGTATTGAAGCAGCAAATTGTAGCATATATTTAGCGGCACCCGAGGCTGACACTAAAGAAAGCAGTACAGGATTTGAGAAAAGAGAACTGCACTGAAGAAACTAGAAGAACCACAACGGTAACTGTCAGAGAATGATAGTGTATCCCAGCACAGTTAACTGTGGTGGGTAAGCAAATAAAAGATCTCTGGCATAGTTCATTTCTTTCATTCTTTTCTCCCCATGGAGAAGAGTGCTGAGGGAGAAAAGGATGCACATCCATAAAATGTTAGTGTACATATGAAACAGGAAACCATGTCCCTTTGTTACGAAAGTGCTGACATGGGTTGTAAAGCAAGTTAATTTGGATTCATGCCTGTTTGTGAGTATCTTGACTAATATCCAAGATAGTGGCAGTTAAAAGCTGAGGTCATAACCTTGACTTTGTCTAATTGTGAATATTTCCTGTGAAGTACAAGATGGTAGCATTTTGATAACCCACATGTTTTTCCCAAATGAAGGAACAGGATTAGCTGTTCCCTTCATGCATTTAGCTGTATGAATGTGCAGGACTCATATGAGTATGCAGGCATGAGATGAAATAAACTTTGGGCAGGCTCAGGACATCTAGAAAATGAGCGGGATTAAGGTATCAGAAGTGCGTTCAGGCGAACAAGATAGGGAAAGAAATTTTTTACTTCAGGTCCCAGGACCAATTAACTGTCTGAGGGTCAATGGAAAAACATAGTAAGACAAAGGGAAATACAAAAGTGGCATGCACACTGAAAGAAAGGGGCAGGAAGCTAGTACAAGAGATGGGACTAACAACATCAAAGGGCAGCTAAAGTTCTTTGTGATATCCACTTGATCACATGGAACAGTCCAAATAAGATTCTTTTGAGCAGAAACATTTCAAATATAAGATTGAAAATGGAGATCAGAAATATATGCAAAAGGAAAAAAAGAAGATGAAAATGAGTATGTAGCTTGCCTTTTGAATTGTATAAGAACCCAGCGGAAGCAGAAGAAATAATTCAAGCAGTCCTTCTGTTTGAAGTAATTATGCAGAGGGCTGTCTAACAACTCCACCAACTGCATAAGCACAGTAAAAACATTAATTTTCTGCAGGAAAGCAAATATTTATCAGCTCAAAGTGTATAATACAAAAGAAGAATCTAACATAGCTGGAAAGAATCAGAAGGGGGAAACAAGGAAGAACAGGTGATGGCATGGGACTATTCACTTGCTGAACTACCATTTTTTTTTAATGAAGTCACTTGCTGAACAACCAGTTCCTACCAGCTCAAGATAATCAGGCGCACACAGATATATAAAGCTAATGAATGCGTATCAACAAAGGTTAGGCCTTCTTAGATAGGTAGCAGGTTAGTGTTGAGTCTCCCATATCGGCCAAGGGATGGGTGACTTGGTCTCTTTATATGGCTTGGGAAGTCCTCACGCTTTGAGCTAGCTTTTGAGGTTGAGTTAGGCCCAAGGTCCATTTCTTTATCAGTTAGAAGACCAATCTAACACATGCCAACTACTACCCCTGTATCAGTTTACTCTTTCAAAACAATTATTATATACACAAGGAAAGAGAGAACAAAACACGGTTAGGACATAAACTTCTGAATTTGGGCAAACATGACAGTCTCTTGCACTGTACCCTTACAATAAATCTCTGGTTAAGTGCACTATCTCTTTGGGGTGCACTGGGAGGTAAATGCTGATGCTAGAACCTTCCCGTGAAGTTGGAGATCCCACCCATTGGGGGTTTTAGGAACTGAAAACAAGAGAGCAGGGAGGGGGGAAAGAGTGTGAGTAAGATAGAGAGTGTCAGGGAAAGAACCTTTGATAATGCAAAAAGCTGAGAGTGCATTCCATTTTGGTCACGGTTAAAGTTCGGTCCTAGTCGTTCCATCAATGCCGCAAAACACCAAAATGATTCTGATTCATCTTCCATGACATATAATATTGGTGAAAGGAGATCACTCATACCCTGCAACTCGAGAGAATAAGATGTTTATCTATCAATCAGTGAGAAACTATGAAAGAAAAGGAAGAGGCATTAAGTTGCACAGAGAATATTTGAGCAAAAAGGGCTTCCACAATAGCATAGAGTATGGTATCTTCACCAATATCACACCAACGAACTGATTTTTGGGAAGATGAGAAAATCAAAAAACCATCAATAAGACAGACTTGGTAATATCAGTTAGGACAAGTGACATATATAATAGAATCTGAAAGGTTGTATCTTCCCATGATAAAATGGTTGCTAAGGTCAACTATCATGAAATTTCAGCGGTAACTAATAGACTTGCAAGAAATGACATAAATATCTTGCTGCTTCGTTATGGAAAAACCCTATAATATTAAAACAACGCAATTTTGAAGAAAATTTATAGTTTGTAAATCTTCTGACTAAGAAAATTCTACAGTTTAATGTAAAAATTTCGGAGTTAGAATAGAGTAGAAAAAGAAATTATAACTTTGTAGTTCTGTTGTTTGATTTTACAAAGTTATTCTCCCATAAATCTACTGATGATGTCTGGACAAAGTTAACATCAATCTTGGACTGGGTGCAACCAATAAATTGTCAATGTTCAAGCTCTAGTCATCCTATAGTGGCTACAAAACAATCAAGAGAGAAAAGGAAGAAAGAAAAGGGTAGCAACAGACCAGAAGGATTTCAATGCTAGAAAGTCAAAAAACATGTATGTAGCAGAGATGTCACATATGATCAAATTGTTTGTAAAACAGTGTGTGAACGTACTGATCAGCATTCAGCAAAGCACACAATTAAGCTTATAGGAAGATGTTACCTGACAGTAACCCAAATCAAAGTTGTAGAATGAGTAAGTCAGCAGTATATCACGCAAATATTTAATGTTTGGGCTTTCATCCTCATCATAGAATGAAATTGACCGATCAGTCCTCACCTTGCAGATCAAATAAGAAAGAACAATGGAAGAAAGAAGAATAAAATATCAGTTTTTCCCCTTATAATAAACATAATAATAACCAATAATAGTAGTTTTAGTAGTATCACTGATTGTGAAGTGCAAGGATGAAAAAAGTATCTAGGTTCTCAAACAAAAAACATTTACAGACCCGTGAAAATAGATAAATTTGACACATACCACATCTTTTTCAATAAGGCCTTTCCTCTCTCGAAATTTTGTAAATCTTCTAGCCTGCTCCTTAGAGATGCTCTGCAGAGAGAAGGTCAGCACAGATAAGATTGAAAACTAATTTTTTAGCAAAAAATATCTGAAAGAGACTTTCTTGTCTTGGCTCCTCCTGGACAATAGGAAAAGATAGGGATATACTTCCCACATGAAAATCATATCTAAAAGATAAATGATTTAATTCATTTGATCCTTCACAAGAAACTAGGATTTCACATTATTGAATGAACTCCCGGAACAAAGTTCCGGAGAATCAACTTTTTCCAAGATCCTCGATGATCTGTTTGGAGTCTCCCATAAGAAAAGCATCAGAAAGTAGTTTAATCTCCAGCAACACTTATAATTGTGTTCATTCTTAATTAAATATGATCAATCACTATATCCATTACTAAACCAGGTTATGGCAGCATCAACATGGAAATCAGTCTTAATAAGCAATCTGTATTTTTGCAAATGAAAGCCGAACCCTCAAATATCAAAAAGGCAAGTGACGGAGACATTAAACTTACAAGAGCAACAAAACAAATGTAAGAAGAAAAGGATCTTATTGCACCTAATGTGATCTAAAATTTAAACTATCGCACACTCATACATTCCAAGAAACAGCATTTTACTAATTGAAGGAGAACATCTATAAAGATTGACTAAATAAGGAATCAGGACCATTTTACTTTTGAACCCCCTCCCCCATGGTGAGAATATGACAAACCTTCCACTGGTTTTTTATCGTTTCGTATTCCGACTTTCTGACAGACACAAGGTATTCCCTCTCCGCATAAGTTGAACCATATGAATGATATCCCAACAGAAATCGCCACACCTGCCATAAGGACATATAAGTATATTCATGCTCATAGAGACGGACGCAGAGTGGGGTTGACCTTTACAAGGACAGACCTCTTTACGTAGACCTTGTTCGACTCCTCCGTAAAATATCCTCTTTCTTACTGCTTCCGAGTCTGTGACTCTACCTTCACAATCCAGGAAAGAGGACCACTGCATGAGGAGTAAAACATGAGGAACTTAGTTGTGAATGCAATAAAAACAATAGGCCAACATAGCGAAAACCCACAATATGTTATAATCCATGCAAATTTACAAATATAGATGTCGTCGAAGACACACCAATGTGCAGTATTTGACAAAAGAGGAAGGTAAGCCTTGCCAATGGATTAGCATTCTCAGATAATCATGCAAAGGAAATAACACACATTAAGATAGAATTGTATTGGATATGTATCTGCCCTACTGAACGCAAATTGTGGAAATGGATCATAAAGACTTTTTCCAGATAAAGGTAACAGTATATTCATCAACACAAAGCTTGTGTTGGAAATCACAATTACCAAAAAAAAAAAGAGACCTATTTACATCTGTCCAAGATTCTTCTTACAAGGACTCTAACAACTCTAATAAAGTCTCAGTTTCAACTACGCAAAATTCTTTACACCAAAAGTAAAAGGACAAAATACAGTTGAGCTTAATTTTCTGTAAAGAACTCCTACAGTTGAGCTTAATTTTCTGTAAAGAACTCCTACGAAATGGGTCATATAGACTTGACTCTCTAATTCTGATAAAGACAATTGCTCTATTATAATAAATACTCTCACTGAAAGACAATTTATTAGACATTAAAAGATTTTTTTTGAACTTACAGATGCATTAACATTTACCCAAGCTGTTTTTCCCGGGAAAGATTTGTGGTGCAAATAATACACATACAACAACATATATACACATAACAGTATCGAAAGTTGAAAGAACTAAACAATCTCAACAGAAAAATCACAAGAACCAATATGTTTTACGTCTTGCATTTCAAAAGGTCACAAGTCAAAACTAAAACACACAGATCTCAAAATTTCAAAATATTGAGAAGAATAGCTTCAGACATGGATAGAACTACCTCCAAGAATTTATTTATAGATGCAGCCTTGCAAGAGATCGCCTATCTCAAAAGTAGTTCAAGTTCTAATATGCTTAGTCTTTACCAATGACATCAAATGTCATAAGAGTTCAAAATTTGGATTCCAAAGCGAGTCACTAAATTGATTTCTTAAGAGACACAATCCCCCCGCCCCCTTTTTTTTTAATAGGGACATGATGCCCCAATATTGTTCAGATAAAATGGCCTGATATTTAGAGTTGTAATATTCTATCTGTGAAAAACATTCCCCGGAAGAAGCTCCAAAGAAATCATCAGTTTAGCAATATCACGCCTTCAATGGAGAATTCATGGGAATCTAGAAGATATAATTGATTTATAACAGAGAGAATTTCTTGTTTAAGCAAAGAAAGTTTCTGCATGATAAATAGAAAAAAGACAAAGAGAGGTGGTTTACAAATGCTACTTCTAGACCAAGTAGGAATTTCTTCTAATACAATGGTTAAAACTAAAAAAGATGTGCAAGTGGAAAATTGGTGAGAAGCTGGGATCTACCACAGATCTGGACATCTGCATGCTCTGATGAAAAAAATTGAGAATCTACGACAGTTAACACTTTGTGCAACAGTCAGCTTAAAACTCAATGAATTTAGTTGCTTCATGGCACATACACAAATTATTATGACAAATCGAATAAAATGCGATAGACATGATTTAAATGTCGAAACATTTGCTTGGGCCTAATAGCCATTGTACTAGCATTTTACAAGTGCAAAAAGATAGCCTTCTACCTCTTCTGTTCCCAGTGGAGGCTGCCGTGGTTTTCCCCATACTAGTGACAATTTGTCGAACTGCGGAAAAAAAACTGGCATAGATCAAACGCAGAAAGAGGACTAATGGAATTATAACTTATAGAAATAGAAAAATAAGGAGATTAGAAGTCCCCGAAATAATTCAAGCTACCCTATTTTTCCATAGGGGGAGGGGAAGGGGAAAATAGAGGAGGGAATACTCTATGGAGAATAAAACCCTCACTACATGGTGAAGGTTTGGGCATCTCACCATATGAGCTACCCTCAATCCCCATCCTTGCTAGTATGATTCATACTGTTGGTAGCTTAGAGTTAGATCAAGATTGATCTACTATTCCCTGTACATATGGTTATGCACTGCCTTAGGTGCAGTTTTATTTATACAAATGTTACCATTCTCAAAAAAAACTGTTGGTAGCTTAGGCAATAAAATAATAATAATAATAATAATAACAACAAAAAAAACAACAAAACAACAACGACAATAATACTAATACTAATAATACTAATAATAATAATAATAATAATGATAAAGGGCAGCCCGGTGCACTAAGCTCCTGCTATGCACGGGGTCTGGGGAAGGGTTGTACCACACGGGTCTATTGCACGCAGTCTTAGACTGCATTACTGCAGAGGCTTTAAATAATAATAATAATAATAATAATAATAACAATAATAATAATAATAATATATTGTTATTATTTTCTGGATAAAGCATTATTATTATTATTATATATAAGAAGCTTAGACAGTAAATTATACTTTAAAATACTATTTTCAAGCATAAAAGTTCCTAGATTATTTGGTTTGACCTTGTGAAGAGACGGAAATTTTAGGTGTTGTGAAAGTAAACCATATAGAGGATGCTGCTAATAAGCTAGCTTTCATTAGAATTCTTCAGAATTAAGAAAGAATATAAATACTTTCGTCTGTAAAACTACAGCACCTAGTTAGTGTTTGCTATTTAAAAAAATAATCTTTCACTGATAAAAAAATTTACTTCTTAGATATCACTACAAGTCCAACTATTGGCAAGTGCACGCCACTGAAGGGAAAGCATTTCCTATACATTTTTCATCAGTAAAAAGAAAAAATGTCAAATACTTCATCCTTCTCTATCTGACCTCGAGGCTAAAACACATTCTAGAACATCAAGGAAAAGAAACTATTTATCACTATGGTTGGTTTAGGAAAAAGTTACTCTTAATTTTGAAGGACGTTATATCACTTAAGGTAAACATGAAAGTCAAAGGACTGAATTTGAACTCTTTTTCTGATAAATAAGGAGTGAAGTAGAATTATCTCATTATCAAATGTTTCATCTTTCCCATACCTCTATAATGTATGCTAAGACTTGTCACAGATACTGAGAATACAATGACTTAACTGATAGGACATTTAAAAGGCATACCGACTCATAATATTAGGCAAACTGATTTCCAGTAATTAGTTCTTGCGTGGAACCAGCTTTTACCATTTTGAGGAAAAGATAACCTTTTCTAAGAAAATCACCGAATAAAACAACGCTATGACAGCACTAAGCCTCAACCCAAACTGATTATTCGACAGCCATATGAATCCTCTTTGCTCATTATGCTCCAGATGGCCCTGTTTCACTCCAATACTCTTAAGTTTGTAATAATGTGCATAGTAGGAGTTCTAAGATTCTCTGACTCCTACTTTATCAAAATAAGGTTCTCTAAGTCCCACAATTATCCCTAATAGGAGTTCTAAGGTTTTCTATAAGAAATGAAGAAGGCTACTGGCAAACCCGGGAATAATGTAAGAAAACACATGACTAACCATATAAATATAAATGCAGAAACAAAAGATTAAAATATGCAAGTTTTTCACCTCCAAGGGATCTGCAGGCACTTGAACCTCTTCAGGCAACTTCTGAACACCATTAGAGTCGGCAATGCGAGGATAATCATTTGTTTTTTGGTCTTGCTTCCTCCTGTCATTAGGAATGAAACCATCTCCCTGAGCTTCACGAAAAAGTTGAGATGTTGTTTCACGAGCAAATCTGGTCACAAGAGAAAATTTCTCTAGCACTTGAATTGACAAATCTCGAGCAGGATCATTATGTTTTTGCCATTGCCTGGCATTTTCTTGAAGATATGCAGAATTTCTATCAAAAGTTTCCCCATCAGTAGCTGCAGTAGCTGAAGATGGACTGTTAGCTACAGAAACAGCCCTAGGAAGCTCCAAGGAGGAGAGAGTTCTCTGTAAGAAGCAAATCAAAGTATGAGCAGAAGTGAGTATTCATGAATCATGATGAAGCTCTTCACACAAGCTCTTAAATTGGTTAACCAGTTGATTAATCAACACTGGTCACACCTGGAGAGGATCTTGAAAGTCGTTGACGAGAAATACATTAGCATCTTCAGCTGACCTGGAAACATACAACTCATCAGTAATAAAGGAAATACCTTTATCTAACAAAAATGTTATCTCTCCCACTACTAGTTCGCTGCAACAAGAAAAATTGGAACAAAAACAAATCGAGATCCCAATTTCTAGCAGTATGAGACTATGAGAAAATATACTTTTTTGACAGGCTAGCATCAGCAAATATACATTAAAACCTGGAAACAATTGGTCACTGGTATACCTGCAATTGAGCTACTTTAAAAACCTGAAAAGAATTCATAGTAGGTATGCCTGTAATACAGCTGGATTACCATTTGAATATCAACTAGAGGTGACACCACATTATAGTATTTGCAAATGGCTTTACCCTTCCATCTATGACATCCTTAGACCCTTTTTTTTTTTTTTTGCGAAATCTCTCTCATCCACCAAAAACAAAACAGTAAGTTATTTGATCTTCATATGACATCGCAATTAATTTATTTACTGTCATTTATCGTCAAGCATCAATTCATTTGTGAACTATCTAGTTTTAGTTTCTACTCTCATTTTTATGAACTCTGACCCCAAAAAGAATGCTGAGATGAAATTGGTTAACTAGTGTTATTGCTTATTCATGATAATGACAAAGCCAATGCACTAAAGAACAAATAAGTCCACCTCACAAGATATGCATGTTGCTTAATTGTTGCAAGAAATTCCCGGACACCACCATTGTAGAAATAAAGCGGAGGAAATGCCAGTCCTGCAAGTGATGTACGTACGAAGTAAGCTCAAGATGCAATAGTTGCAGTCAATAAACTGATAATATGATGATAACAGAATAATAAAGAATCCGCTAAAAAGCTGAGCAGAAATATCATAAGGTAGATAGCATACAAGAATTTATCCATCAAGAATATATATATATATATATGCATTATACAATTCTAAGAAGAATTATCTTCTTCAATCATATGATTTCCTCGGAACAAGAAGAATCACCAAAGCTATTCCAAAATAATGCTGATTAGAGAGAGTTGCTAAAGAAAGTAAAATCCATTCAAAAACAACAGAGAATGGCTAAAAGAAATAACTTAATTCAAATTGATATTTCATACATAGCCAACCACTAAAAAGAGTTTGTTGCCTGCTCCACTTTTTTTGTACATAGGTTGACACGGTGCCATAAGAGAGAAAAACGGAGCTACTTTTACAAACGAACAAACATATGCAGAAAATTAAACCAAAACTGGTCCATAATGTCAAAATACCTTGCCTCCGGTGCCTTGTGTGATAAGAAGGTGTCACTAAGACTTAAAAGGTAAGTTCTACAGATTGGTGGTTAGACCGTCTATGTTGTATGGGGCGGAATATTGGCCAGTTAAGAACTCCCATGCCAGAAGTTGAAGGTAGCAGAAATGAGGATGCTGAGATGGATGTGTGGCATACTAGGAGAGACAAGATAAGGAATGAGGTTATCCGGGATAAGGTGGGGATGGCCCCCGTTGAGGATAAGGTGCGGGAAGTGAGACTGAGATGGTACGGGCATGTGAGAAGGAGATGCCCGAAGGCACCAGTAGAGAGGTGTGAGAGATTGCACAGACGGATTCTAGGGAGTGGCATAGGGAGAGTTGATTAGGCATGATATGGCGCTTCTGCAGCTTACTGTGGACATGACCTTGATATGAAGTTGTGGAGGTCGAAGATTAGAGTAGAAGGTTAGTAAGTAGCATAGCATATTTCCCTTTCTTTCCGATAACTTCAGCATTACGCTAGTTGTGGTCTATTCTTTGCATATTATTATCTGATATTGCTTCTGGTTCATTTTGTTTCACTATAGATATTGCTCATGTTTCTTCCTAAATTTTATTTTTCCTTTATATTTTTTCTATTTATATATTGCATTTCTTTACTGCTGTTTACTGTGGTTATTTGAGTCGAGCGTCTTCCGGAAAAAACTTCTCTACCTGCACAATGTAGGGGTAAGGTCTGCGTATACACTACCCTCCTAGACCCCACTTATGGGAATATACCGGGCAAGTTGTTGTTGTTGCAAGATTTTGCGAGCTGTTTAAAAAACAGACAAATAAATGAGTAGCCTTTCACTATCCAGTTTAATCAATTCATCATCCTCACTATTCTTCCCCACCTAAGATTGAGTTTGCAGTAGCCAAAAATGACAACTAAGACAGTGAAAGTTTCTGTGAGAAATAATGACACAAGAAATTATATTAATATTATATTAACTAAAGTGTCTTACAATAGACCTATGTATATACATTGTTTACATAGAATTAGATATCTACTTCCCGATATGGGACACTATACAAAATAACTAGGTGTGTTCATAAAAATCCGAAAAACCCGAACCAAACCGATACTTTTTGGTTTGGTTTGGTTTGGTTTGGTTTGGTTTTGGTTTTGAAATTTAAAAACCGATCAAATTTGGTTTGGTTTTGGTTTTAATTAAAAAAAAACGAACCAAACCGAATATAGGAGTAGCTATTTTAAATTTATTATTACACCTATATATATGTATACTTTTATACAAAGTTTTAAA